>CAIGRR010092522.1:0-12999 GCA_903798365.1 Fraxinus sp. 1973-6204 | reverse complement strand
GGACCAGCCGACCTACCACGACATAGCATGGCGCTTATTCAAATTGACAGATATGGTTTGCCGAACACTAGAGTTTAAGTATTTCTATTTTTCTTTTGTTTTTGCTTTTAATTTTGCTTACACTTGTGCTTTTTGTAAAGGAAGTAGTACTTCTTTTTACTACTTTCTTATTATTTTTCACTTTCACTATAAGGGAAGTAGTACTTCCTCATTTATTTATTTTATTGATATTATTTGTAACCACGGTATTCCTCCATCACAAGTGAGGACATGTTAATAAAATCTCGGAGGTACCATCATCCTTCCACTAAAAAAAAATTGTCATTTAAATGAAAGTAACTTGTACGTCACTTATTCCACCATTTATACCATTAAGCATTTCATTCAAGTTTTAATATCCACTAACTAAAATCATTATGATAATTATAAATAAAAAAAACTCTCCATTTCAATTGAAAAGCAACCTGTACATTAATCATTGCATTTAATAAGCAATGATGACTATTGCAAGCGTGTTGTACGGGAGACAAGCGCATTAGTGAATATACATAAACAATCATGCTACATGTACATTCTACTTGACATTAAGCTTGACATTAACACGTGGCATCTATCATCTCCATTGAATTTTTCCACAATCTTTCGCATCATAGACTAGGTTTTGACATATAGGGTGTGTAAGGAGAATGTCAACAATGAATGTTCATATAGCTTAATTCTATACATAAATACCATTTCATCTACAACCATAGTTTACATTGGGCATTGAGATACATGACTCAAATAGAATTTTGACCCTCTCTTTAACAAGGATTTTGCTACTTGTACATAAAAAATATACAAAATAGATTACATAATATGAGAGGAAAAAGATTGGATGAAAAAGTTTATTGTGTTTTAAACTGGTAAATTGTAGAGTGATATGTATCCTTATGTAAATCTTGATGTATATGTAGCAAGTTCCAACAAGGATGTTGCTACTTTAACAATGCACCTCCATTCGCCATTTTGCATCACGGGGACCTTCCGGTTGGACAATTGATTGTTGTGCACTTATCATTGTTTTGTTGAAACTGAAATACATGTAAAAACTTAAAATTATTATCCCATCTTCTTATACTCGGCTCAAAACCAGCTAAACTCAAGATAGAGATCACTCTAATGATAGTAACTGCTGCTTTGGCTATTGTACCAACACTTTTACCTATTGAATAGACTCCTCGACTCAGAACCGAGTGAAATCTCTCTGATTTGTGGAAATCTTTGGCCCAACCCTTATCGGCTATTTTGAAAAACCTTGCATGTGGAGAGGAATGAGAAGACAGAGCCATTATCTGAAACTAGGGAATGAGAAGGCCGACTTT
The DNA here is from genome assembly GCA_903798365.1 of Fraxinus sp. 1973-6204. Classification (NCBI taxonomy): domain Eukaryota; kingdom Viridiplantae; phylum Streptophyta; class Magnoliopsida; order Lamiales; family Oleaceae; genus Fraxinus; species Fraxinus sp. 1973-6204. The sequence continues at coordinate 11,635 of CAIGRR010092522.1, read as the reverse complement.
AAGGTCGAAATTCTATTTGAATCCGGTGTCTCAACACTTAATGTGAACTTATGGTTGTGGATGAAATGGTATTTATGTATAGAATTAAGCTATATGAACATTTCTTATTGACATTCTCACTGACACCCCCTATATGTCAAAACTTGGTCAATGATGTGAAAGATTGCGGTAAAAATCAATGAAGATGATAGATGCCATATGTAGTTGTGACGGATGGCTCAGATTGAATCTTAAATGAAAGGTTGGATGGTTAGGATCGTGATCTAATGGCTGACGTTGATCACTTCTGCCTATAAAAAGCAATGATTTTGGGTGAAAATCATTTTGCCTTTACGAACAAAAACAATTAAACTCCCAACTTTCTTATTCTTCAACTTTATTGAAATTCTTCCAGTCACTTTCACGAACTCCGGCCACTTTTCTTCAGTGATTTTATTGTTCAACTTTGTAGGTATTTTAAACTTCTTTGATTTTTGAATTTCCCGACCTTTTCATTTTCTGATTGGGGAAGGAACTTAGACATTAGTATAGTACCTTTTGAGATGGGGGTTATAATAATCAATATTGTTGACCTTGTCCAAGCCATTAGGGCATGTTAGAGTGTTTTGCCCACAAGGTAAGGGCAGGTAGATTATGATACGGGTTGGAGGGCAGCCAAAATTTCTTCAAACGTAACCGCAATCGACCTTGTCGATATTAGTGATACATATTACATTCCCTATAATATTGAACTCCTAGCCCCCTCTCTTGATGAGAGAGCATGCTTTTCTAGGCAAGGGTGTGTTATTGTTAGTGGGTTTCTTTTGAAGGGAGGGAGGACTTCATCCTCTCCTCCATCCTTTCTTTAAAGCAGTACTTAAGTCGTACAGGCTATCACTTACCCAGCTCGTCCTCAATTCATAGGCACAACTATTGAAAATTTATTTTTTATGGAAGGAGACCTCGCTTGGAGAGGATATGTCCCTCCACGCCTTCCAATCCATCTTCCAACCTAGGGTCCTAAGTAAAGGGGATTCCAAGGATTGGTACTTATATGTCCATGAGGGGTTCACTCCCCATTCGTTATAGGCCTTTCCACTTCCATTAAATGATGGAAAGAAACTTGGTTATAGGTAAAGGAACAATGACAGGCGTGGTAGGGTGACAAGGTTCCCTATGTAACAGTGCCAACCAGTTATTTTGAAGCTAGAGAGTGTTTGTTTTTTTAGATTTATGTTTCCTAACTTTGAATCAGTTCTGACTTTTTCTCATTGTTGTAGAATCAGTTGATTGTTTCAAATTAACCTAAGCAGAGTTGGGTGTTATGGAGGTTATCTACTTTCGTCCTCCATCTTCGCGAAAGTTTGATCAACTTGAAGCTATTTTCTGAGGAGTTCTTCTTAATGGCTCAGAGAGATAACCTCTTAACATGAGATTTATTTCTATACTAATGGGTAGTTTGTACTGACTCTCTATTTCTTTTGCAGAAAATTTCAAAAAGAGGAGGCATCCCACCCCTAACATGGCCTCCATCCTTACTACCACCTCCACTGTCGAGAGGAAGGGGTCCAAGCCCTCATCTATAGTAGCAAAATAGGTAAGGGACTAAGTAGAAAAGATTAGTAAGGAAGCCGTTGGTCACGAAGGAGAAAGGCGACCTCCTGACAATGATAAGGGGAAAACAAAGTGAGGGAGTCCCCAAGAAGAAGTATGCATTCTCCTCTATTGGAGATGGGGGTCAATGGTCAGCCTCCCAATTTGATTTGAAGTCCCAATAGGGAAAAGTTGATGGCGGCCTCTATTGTTACAGCCAGAGAGATAGAAGAGGCCAACTATCATGGAGCTTTTAAGGCAAGAACTGTCAAAGAGGGAGAGGACCTATAGCAACTCAACAACTTCTTCCAATGCTACTACTCACACCAAACTCTCCCTGTCTGAGATGAGCGACGAACTGGCCCCAGATGCTTTGTCCATGCTTCCTTCAGAAATCTATACCGCAACTCTCGAATTTCACAAGTATTGGACGGATAGGTGGCAGACCTTTGTGGAGACCATGACTCTATGTACATGTTTGCTACCATGGTGAGCCTGATTGGGAGAGCATTTGGGGTCGCCATAGAGTCTGAAGTCATTTTTATAAACATTCAAAAAAAGAATAAAGAACTTTTAAATAAGGCGTCCTAGGCAGAGGAGGACGAGGCCCGAAAAGCTAAGTTTGAAGCTAAGTTCGTCAGAAACTAGCAGGTTGAGGTGGCCATGAAGACCACTTCTGCTTTAACAGAAATTGAAATTTTGAAGAAAGAAGTTTACTTATCTCAAAGGGAGGTGCCTTCTCTTACCAAGCAAGTGGAAACTTTTGACACCCATTAGAAAATAACTATTGAGGCATTGGAAAGGTCCAATACGAAGAATGTTACCTTAAAGCAATAGGTGGGCGAGCTTGGCTCTAAAGTCTCTAGCTTGACAAAATTAGTAGAGGCGGGAAGACGAATGTCCAGTATGCTGATGATGATTCTATAAAGCAGTACATTGCCAATTTCCATTTAATAGAGAAGCATCAACGCTTTGCAAAATATTGGTGGAGGGTACATATGCACTGAAGTTATGGAATGGATTGAGGTGCACTTCCAAGCCTTTAACACCTCGGAGTTGTGGTCAAAGTTTTTAGAGAAAGTGGAGCCTCAGACTCCAATAGATGGCAACCATGTAATTGAATTAGAAGATGATGAGACTAGAGACGATAATGCAACTTCTGAAGTAGTTGGCCCCGAAGCCATTGTCCCCTTTCTCTAGCACCAATCCCCCTCCACAACCTGTTAGCTTAGGTTTTTGTAATCTCTTTTTTATTTCACCATTGTAAATGGCTTCGACCCCCAGTGTAATAAGCTTCAATGAATGAATGAAATCTCTTTTGTTATACCTTGTGTAAATTTTCTGACACATATGAGAAGACCTATTGAATACAGATCAAAAATAGAGAAGCCCTTATTCGCCTTAAGTGGAGGCCTCAATATGAATGCTCTCTTTTGGAGAGATGTGGAGAATGTCAATCCAATCACCAATGACAAACTACTATAGATGATAAGTCGCGATATCGTCAATGAAGAATTGATTGATCGGTGCAATAGGGCTACCATGGGGCTCCCAACCGTACAGAGATAAATAGGAAAAGACCCCATTTCTCACTTTGTAGATCATCAATGGAACCAAACGGAGCATGTTGTGATCCGACATCTAGCCAGGCCCTTATTTCTACCACACTAAATGTGGTACCAACTTTGGCATACGAAGATGCCCTGCTGACTATACAAAGGCATCTACCTCTTGCCAATGTGGAGAAAAAGGAAGGGGACGAAAAAGCGACCATAGGGATTGGCCCTATTGCTCTTATCATTGAAGTTCTCAATATAATAGGATTGCCCTTCCTTGTCATACCGTCAAAAGAATAACCATACTCAAAGAAGGGATATGTTCATATGCAGACTTGTACATGATGAGGTAAAGCGACTTCAGAGGAATGCTTTTCCCAATCGAGGGAAAGAAAATAGGGAAAGACCAAGGGATGGACCTCCCAGTGAAAAGGAATGTCGAACCCATACAAAATATACACCATATTTGGAGGCCCATACGTCGAAGGAGACACTAGAAATTCCTAAATGAGTTATTTGAAGGAGTTGAAGGATCCCCAATGACAAGCCTCATTATCAGCAACTGCCTCGAAAAGTCCAGAGACGCCCCTCCCATCATTTTCACCCAAAAAGATACAAGAGGTCTATATTTCTCGCACCGTGATGCCCTAGTGGTAAGAGTCGTAATAGCTTAAAATGGATTGAAACGAATGCTGGTGGACAATGGGGGCTCAATCAACAAAATGGTTGTGGACCATGAGCTCACCCTGATGACAACGCCTTCATATGGGATCAAAAGTGAAAGTATCATCCTTAGGGATAAGATAACTTTGGCAGTAGAGATGGGCAAGCCCCAACTAATGACTCTCCAATTTATGGAGTTCTTAGTCATCGATAATCGGTCCGCTTATCATGGTGTATTGAGAAGGACTGCCTTGAAAGAACTTTATGCTGTCATGTCCATTGATCACTTGTACATGATGTTTCACACTGAACACACATAGCCACCTTAAGAGGCAACCAAATGGGAACTAAGAAGTGTTACTTAAACACTCTATGAAAAAGTCAAACATGTACTGTTAACATGATCTCAAATAGCCCCAATCGAAGTACTGGAAAACTTCTTGGTAAATCCACATGACCCCAACAAAGTGTTGTAAGTGGACAAAAACCTACGTGTCGAGACCAAGGATAAGCTCAAGTGCTTCCTTTCAAAAAATTTAGATGGTTCACTTGAAAGCATGATTACATGGTGGGCATCGACCCTAAGGTTAGTGGTAAGCCAAATTAATAGTAATTTCACTGTAAGAGACAAGGGCATGGCTGTGTACCTCAAGCTCGTGGTAGACCTCATTCCATCATTAGAAAAATTCGAGCTAATGCAAATTTCGCGAATAGAAAATTCCAATGTCGATGCTCTATCCTAATTGGCTAGCAGTAAAGACTCCGAACAAGCCATTGATTACCTATCCATCCCTTCTGCCTCAAAGAAAGAGGAAACAATGTGAATTGATGGTACCCCCATCTAGATCAACCCATTATTGTCTACCTCAAAGATCAGACCTTGCCCGACAAAGAGTAAGCCCAAACATAAAGACGGAGAGCTACTCGCTTCGTCCTAAAAGAAAACGAACTTTACGAACAAGGATATTCGTCGCCTCTTTTATGGTGTACCAGATGAGTTTAGGAAAATTATGTGCTGAGAGAAATCCATGAAGGGATGTGTGGTAACCACTACGGAGGTCTTGTACTCGCACGACAAGAATATTACTTGCCAGCTTTGAAGAAGGAGATACTGAATTTTGTGTGAAAATGCGATAAATGTCAATGCTTCTCAATGTGCAGAGGTAGCCCCTCAGGAACTCACTATAGTATCCAGCCTCTTGTCTTTCGTTAAGTTGGGAATCGATCTCATTAGAGCCCTACCTAAGGGAAGATGCAGTGCCAGTTATGCTATTATTGCCATTGATTATTTCACTAAATGGGTTGAAGTCGAACAACTTTCTAGAATCATTGAAGCCACACATCTAAGTTTATCTGGAAAAACATCATCTGTAGGTTCGAAATTTCCCATTCAATCGTATCGAATAATAGGAGGTAATTTGATAATAAAAAGTTCAAGGACCTATGTGACTAGCTAGATATGAAGTTCTTCTTGACACCATTTCATCCATAGGTAAATGGCCAAGTGGAAACAACCAATAAAATGATTAAGTACACTCTGAAGAGGAACATTGATGCTTCAAAAAGATCTTAGGTTGATGAGCTTCCTCAGGTGCTATGGGCTATTTGAACCTTCAGTAGAAGTGCCACACGAGAGATCCCATTTTCCATTGCTTATAAAGTGAAACAATGAGCCCCGTAGAGGTGGGTTTGCCCTTGCTTCGTCACTTACACTTTTAACGAAATATCAAACAATGTACCGTGAAGTACGATCTTGATTTCCTCGAAGAAATAAGTAGGGCTGTCCGTGGGTTGGGTCGGATCGGTTCGGTTCCAAAATTTTCGGATATTTAATAAATGGACCCGTCGGGTCCAAATATAATTATGGAATCGTTCGGGTTCGGTTCGGTTTGGTTCCATACCACAATTAAATTTTTTAACATATACAACACTACATAAATATAACTAATGACATTTCATTTGTAACTTTTACAAATTAACGTAACATAATTAAAAAATATAAAAATAACTAGCTGTCGAATAACATTAATTCAATGTATACAAATACCAAAAAGTAGATATTAATATTAAAATGTCGGTGATCCATATTAAAAAATGGAGGCCCAATGCTTAAAATTATGAAATGATCTGATTTATTTAATTAATTGTTAATTTATTTAGAAAAAAATAAAATAATTTAATTAATTCAATAAAAAAATGAAAAAAATTATTTAGTTTCGGGTCTTATTTAGTTCTTCGGTTCGGGTTCGGGACGGTTCGGTTCGGGATTTTTGGACACCCCTAGAAATAAGAGATAACTCACAAGTTAAGCTAGCCTCGTATCAAAGAAAAATGGTTCGCTATTACAATGCTGAGATGAAGAAAAGGTAATTTCGGTGAGGCGACCTAGTTCTGAAAAGGATTTTGGTCTCTTCAAAAGCGCTAGGCGTGGAAACCTTCGGCCCTAACTGGGATGGCCCCTACCACGTCTTCATAGAATTACACCTCAAAACTTATAGGATTGAAAGTCTAGATGGGAAGGCTCAGCCTCATCAGTGGAATATTGAGAACCTGAGGGTGTATTAACAATAGATTATGCTCATATTTATTTGTCTTTTTTTCGGGTGATTATTTTCCAGCCTCCTTTTTCTTTTAGATGGAGGTTCCTTCCCAGCCTATATATCTACCCTTATGTAACTGCTTTTTTAATGAAATGATTATGTCATCAAGTCAAAGCACTCCGAACAAAATCCATCCCTTGTAGCAGGGGAACATCATATACATGGCTGATGATAATTTGTTAAAACTAGCGATCCCATCACTTACGATTGCATCACTCACGGACTTTGAATGTTTAAAATAATCATGTTGGGTGATGCTCCACATCGAACCTACACACTACGTATATACCTCGACTTAGTTTCTGAATGAGGCCTCATTTCAAGAATGAAGTTTGTCAACTTTGTATATGCACAAGTTTATGTTAATCAAATTGAAGTTGGTCAAATTGTTAGTCAATTCATGCATAACCAGTTCAACTAAGTTGTGTATGATTTGCGACGAAGCATTTGAACTTGTATAAATTCAGAACAAAGTAATTAGCAAGGGATCCAATGAAAAACTTTATTAACAAAAGAAAAAAAGACACAGAAGAGGCTGTCCACTCCGACAAACAAAAAGGAAAAAGAAAGTATCCCTTAAGATGTTGCATCTTCTACTTAAGCCACATATCGGCTAAGTCTTCGACGGAGTCGTCCTCTTGAGCAGGGGTGGGAGGCAATTCAAGAAGAAACTCCTCCTTCAAGGCTATGAGATCCATTCCAAGATTTTCCACTCCAAGTCTCTCAAATATTTCTTCGTATGCCACCTTCCTTCTGTATTTATGATAAGTGTATTTTTTTTTTACAGTTATTAAGACTTAAATATATAGAAACTTTATAGTTCTTTTGAACAATTATAGCCTAATTTATTGTATATTTCATTTATTAGGTAAAACTCGATGAAAGGAAGTGGATTTAAAAGAAAGAAGTGAAAAATAACAAAAAAGAGGACAATATCCAAAGTTTGGAGACTAAAGTGTAAATACTCAAAAGTTGTGCTGAGACTCACGATGAAGATTTGAGAATTCTAGGGGTCAATTGAATGCAATTAAAAGTCAAAATGAGTGAAATATGATCAAAATATTTTCACAAATCAATTTTCAACCGCAGAAGCATGTTCTAGATTTTCAGCCGAAAATTGAGACCCATTTTTGGCCTAGTAAACATTCGAATAGGAAAATATCCACCACTGGTAAAGTTGTATACCTTTGAGTTATCTTTACAACCCCATTTAAATCTCCTAAATTGAATATTCGGAAAGAAAGTTATGATGAAAATACTAAAAGAGGTGCAGTACTAAAATTTGCCACCTTGGTGTATCTAGGGCATGTTTTTGTACCATTTTGAAGCCCATAAAATGCTACATTCGACAAAAATGTGGATGGGAGTATAAATACAAGTTTTTAACACTTTTGAAGGAGTTCTACACAATTTGGAGAGAGATAAACACATGATCATTAAGATCAAAGAGCAAACGCTAGGTTTTAAAAACGTTTGAGGTTGAAGAAGATTCTTGGTGAAAGATCCAATTCTTTCCGTAATCATGATTTCAAAATCTGGTTATGAACTCTATACTTTTTTTCTTTATTTCATTACTTTGAGTACCTAAATTAATAGCTAGGGCGAACAATGTAATATATGTGTGACCCTTTATTTCTTCTATTCAAGATTCTAGTTCTTCAAATGCATATGTGTTGATTTTATTTATGAATTTAATGCTTCGAATTATTTGGCCAATTATTCAATGATTTTGTGAATCTATTACAAATCTAGAGGTGAGTTTTAGATTTAGGCCACATAGTAAAATCCTGTAATTTATTATAATGTGTAAAGATGCATATACTAATTATTGAGGTCATTAGATGAATTCTTAAAACTAATACTTCATTTAACTAAGATTGATTCACGTAGAGATATGACACTAAATTAGCTAAATAGACTCAATTAGAACTCGAGAGGTGTAAATTGAATACTTTAGAAGAATTCGACCTAACACTACAATAGTAATGAATCTCGATTGGCAAATTAAATGGGATTCATAGATAAAATTGTAAGTCTTTGCATCCACATTCATACTTTTAAAACTCAAATTCGACAAATTATGTATGTTAGATAATTTAATTTTAGTTAGAATAATTTAGACACCAATCCCCAAATTTTATTATTTGTTTTCAATCAACTTAAAGTTAGGAATAATTTAACCAATTGTTAGATAGTAGTCCTCGTAGGAACGATATCCGAACTCATTGGTCCACTATATTACTTGTTACGATCCCTACACTAGCGGGATATAAAAATCGACAACAAGTTTTTAGCGCCATTGATGGGGACTATTTTTATTTTATATTGGTTTTAATTATTTCTTGCTTTTGTTTGATTTTATTTTCTTTTCTCAATTGATCTACTTGTTTTTCTTTGCTCCATCGACAGAGAATAAAAGGAAGCAAAAGATAAAAAAAATCACAATGATTGATCCAAACTTAAATGAAGGTGACATGCTCTTTGGAGAATTTCTTTTCAAACAAAAACTTAAAAAGTGGTGATTTGATCAACCTATTGTATCAGATAAGGATGACTTTCGAAAGGACTAAATATCAAATCTATTGATTATGGGGAGATTAGATTAACTTGTGAATATTGTGGAGTATTACATCTTACAAGAAAGTGCTTGTTACTGGCAAGTCCAAATGAAGTAAGGAAAGCTATATTTGATGATCCATATGAACAAGATGATGCTAGTGAAATAGTTACAGGAGATACCGTAATGCAAAAACACAAAAGGATTGAAGATGAAGTAATTTCAGATAAGCCAAATAACATGCCAATGGAGTATCTTTTCATTATTCAACTCGATGAACCAACTGAAGAAGAAGAACATGTAGAAATGAATAAATTAATTACGAAGGAGGCAAATGAATTAGTGGCGTTCAAAGAAGATGGAATTAGCATGCAGACCTCCACCTTCATTGATTTTGTGATTAAAGTCTATATAAGGAAATCGAAGTCTTCTTAGTTGAGTTCGAATGGGGTAATTTAGAAAAAAATATTGAGTTTTTAATTTTTCTTTTATTCTTATGTGATTGTGTGTTTCTATTTCTTTATTATATATAAAAACATTTAAAATTTTAAAATTTTTTTTAAAAAAAAAAGGTTTTCTTGTTATTGTGTGTTTGTGTTGGTTAGGTAGCCTTGTCGACCATATATTTGGAATTATGTATTAATTTATGAACTATGAATATGTTACATACTTAAATTAATTGATTCTTATCCATGTAAAACTTGATACTATTTGAGCACATGAATTAAGTTTAGTATATAAAGTAATGGGTTGATTCATATGCTTAATAGGTTGAAATAGTAGAACTTAGATGCTAAACCCAAAAATTACTACGATATATATCTTTTGACCAAATTTAGATTAGTATGGGGGTGATTTTACTGTTGTAGGGAGATATGAATATGAATGGGGACTCTAAGTAAATTCTTGTGTGAATTGTCTAATGTCAATATGATGAAAATTAGGTAGAAATCTTAAGTTGAGGGTCCATTTTTTAGAATGGGTGTTTAATGAGGGGCATTGTACTAATCATGGGGAAAAAAAGAAAAAAAAAAAGAGGAAAAAAAGCTACATCATTGTGAAACGTCTCTTCGTAGTCTTTATGACTTGAGTGATTGAGTATGCAAGGGTATCTAAAAACTTGGTGCCCTATGTTCATCTAAATTAGGATTCATTAGTCTATAACTCGTTACAAGTGTCATTTAGAAAGCTTAATAGAGAGAAGTTTGCACATAAGATAAAAAATAATAATTATTATAATTATGCATTTACATACTACATGTCTTGATTAAGTCTCAAACACTTATTTGAGAAAGTTAGATCTTTGACAAGGGACTATTAGCCTAGTGTTGAAATAATTAAAATTTGGAGAATCCTTAATTGTCGAAATATCGACTTGTAATTAGTGAGATCAATTTAAATTAAAGAGGTGAGGAGTGGGCATAAAACTTCAGCTTTAGATCACACACTAGAAAAGAGTAAAAAAGATTAAGTTTGTGAGTGTATGAATCTTAAAAGTAATGAAAGTAAAATTCGACCATCGATGGTCGAGAATCGAAACAGCTCATGAATTTATAGCATTTTACTTAATTCTTTACACACAGACATACGGGCGCGCGCGCGCACACACTCAACAATTTTACATTGGAAAAATAGATATTGATTTTGGTTTTGCGACTTTGAAGCTGTGTATAGATATAATATAATGATTTCAATCTTGAGATAAAATGGCAGGTTATCTAACCAAAACCTTTTTCATGTTTGTTTGTTTATTAAGTTAGGTTATGGTTTTCGTTTAAGAACAAACAAATGTTTAAGTTTGGGGGGTGTTTGATAAGTGTATTCTATACACTTATTTGGACTTAAAAATATATGAATTAAATAGTTCTTTTGAACAACTATAATCTAATTTATTGCATATTTCATTTATTAGGTCAAACTCAATGAAAGGAAGTGGATTTGAAATAAATAAGTGAAAATTGGCGAAAAAAATGGACAATATCCAAAGTTTGGGGACTAAAGTGTAAATACTCAAAAGTTGTGCCAAAACTCAAGATGAAGGTTTGAGAATGCTGGGGTCAATTTGATGCAATTAGAAGTCAAAATGAGTGAAATATGACCAAAACATTTTCGCAAATCAATTTTCAACCGCACAAGGATGTTCCAGATTTTTAGCTGGAGATTGAGACCCATTTTCGGCCTAGTAAACATTCAAGTTGGAAAATACCTATTTTGATAAATTGTAGCTCTTTGAGTTATCTTTACAACACAATTTGAATCATCTAAATCGAATATCGGGATAGAAATTTATGATAAAAATACTAAAAGAGGTGTAGTCTTGAAATTTTCCCGAAAGGTGGTGCCGCTTGGGTGTAACTAGGGCACTTTTTGGCCCGTATTGAAACTCATAAAACCCTATATTTGACAAAAATGTGTGGAGGAGTATAAATATAAGTTTTTGACACTTTTGAAGGAGTTTCACACAATTTGGGGAGAGAAAAACACATAATCATCAAGATCAAAGAGAAAAAGCTAGGATTTGAAGACTTTTGAGGTTGAAGAAGATTCTTGGTGAAAGATCCAATTTGTACCATGATCAAGATTTCAGAACCTAGTTATAAACTCTATACTTTTTTTATTTCATTATTATGAGTACCTAAATTCATAGTTAGGGAGAACAATATAATCTATGTGTGACTCTTTATTTC
>CAIGRR010092494.1:0-13462 GCA_903798365.1 Fraxinus sp. 1973-6204 | reverse complement strand
TTCAAGGTAGCTTCGGGCGGAGACGAATTCCAAGCACTACCCACTGTTCGTCGCCGGACGGAGTTCGTGAAAGGATCGCTTCTAAGGTTTCAGAGTACAGATTGAGGAATCGCTTCTAGGGTTTCAAAGAGACGGGTCCAAAGTTTCTCTCTCTTCGCTCTATTTTCTTCCTTTTATACGCCAGCTAATCTGTATTTCAGCCCAAATTCCGTTAGATTTTTCGTTAAAACAATAAATTCTGTTAGATTTTCCGTTAAAACAACAAATTCCGTTACTTAGCCACTTTATATATATAGAAGAAATATGCAAATGAGGCCCCTTGAATGCTTGACACATGGTTTCATCCCCATAGCTCACATGTCAAGCTCAAAAGATGTCACATAGTAGCTATCAAAGGTGTGTGACCTCTCACACCTTATTTTAGGTGGATTAGCAAGAATTTGATTACAAATTCGATGTCATGTCAATCAAATTACATGTTGCCTCGGATCACAAAATCCCACTTGGTATGGCCAAGGAGTGATTCCCTCTCAATCATCACGGGAGTGACAATGTATCTTGCTTGCTAAGAGTTGTGTCACCTTTGACCGGGAACATGGTGTTGGGTTGTGTTCCTAACCTCTCAAAAGAGAGAGTAAGCAAGGCGATGGGAATTGGTCTCATTGCTTCAGGAAAACAAATAGGAAAGGTGACACAATACATTTACCTTAGAGAATAAGGCAGTGCTAACAAAGTGAAGGTGCTTGCGTGATATTTAACTTAGCTGACAAGCGCATGCCCTTCCACGTAGATAGAAGCATAGTAATAGTCTCTCAAGTCCAAAGTCTGATTATTTATATGAGGCATGAGACTTTGATGATTTATGCATTGGCCTTTCTTGACTAGGAGAATGTCTTGGAGAGGTATTGAGGTAAAAAGGCGTTCACTAATTTTGACGCTAATGCATACGAATAGTCTTCCAAGTCCAATTATAGAAGATTTATGTAAGGTTGTTTACACTTATTTAGAGGCAAAATCTTTGAGGCATTGCCTTGCTGCTAAAGTGAAGTCCATTATTGAGACCTAGGTACCATAATGCCATTTTCATGGTGACTTGAGCAAGGTAAGAGGCTAAGATACAATGCAACAATCTCTATGATCTGAAGCCAAATTGTGAGGTGATATAGTACACAATATGATGGGAGATGTGCGCCAATCATTAACATCTTGCATGTTTCCAAAGGTCTGACATCTATACGTAATAATTGGAATGAGATGTGAGGTGCTTGGTTTTTACTAAGTGTGTTTTATGCACGAGCTTTATACCAATTTAACTTAATTGTTTGCCTACTTTTATGGTTATAGAACGTGTTTAATGTGTTTGCTAGTGTTGTTTTGAAGGTATGGTAAAGAGGTGAAAAATGAGGTGTTGAAGCAAGCCAAGGGGAAAATAGACAGAAAATTGGCGCCCAAGCGCCGAAAAAAGGAAGAAAAAATTGCAGTAAAAGGCAGCGCCGCGCTGCTCCTTCACTCAGTAGGTAGATTATTTCAGTAAAGCGCGCCCATGCACTGCATTTTAGCCAAAGGCAGAATTTTTATAGCAAAGGGCGCTGAGACCATAGCGCCCGGCGCTGCCTATACAACCTTCGCGGTGCTACGCCGCACAAATAGGGTTTTTGTTGTTTGGGCCACGAGAAGTCCTGAAAAAGACTCCAATCTAGCCAAGGATGTGTAGGGAATTATAAATAGACCAAAAAAGACACAAATTAAGGGTTCCACACACTGAAAAAAGAGATAAACAAGAGATCGAAGAGTAAAATCAAGAGAGAAAATTCATCACGGGATTCAAATTTAATGCAAAGATTGGAAGCGGAAGAAGACCTTGGTGCAAAAATTGATTCTTTTCCATATCTTTATTCAGTTAATCCGGTGATGTACTCAAAGATGTTTATTTATTTTTCCTTTTACATTATGTTTAACTAAACTCCAAATTAGGCCAAACAATGTAATCTTTTTGTGATTCTTGATTGTTTAATTCAAAGATTTCTATAGCATATTCTTATATGTGTTGATTTTGTTATGAGATTAACGTTTTGAATTATCTGGCAAAAAAATTGATGATTACTTGAATTTTTTACGAATCGAGAGGTGAATTCGAGGCTTAAAAAGTATAATAAAATCAGGTAAAGTAGTATAACGTGTAGAGATATATATACTAATTATTGCGGTCGTNAACGTTTTGAATTATCTGGCAAAAAAATTGATGATTACTTGAATTTTTTACGAATCGAGAGGTGAATTCGAGGCTTAAAAAGTATAATAAAATCAGGTAAAGTAGTATAACGTGTAGAGATATATATACTAATTATTGCGGTCGTTATAGGAATTCTTAGAACTATAATTTGTTTAACTAAGGATAATTCATATAGAGATATGAAATTGAATTAGTTAAATAGGCTCAATGAGAACTCGAGAAGGGTAAGTTGAATACAAAGAAGAATTCGACCGAATACTACATTAGATTAGAATCTTGAATTATGAATTAAGGTGATCATTAGATGAACTTGCTTTGCCCTAATATTCATTACATACGTGAATCTTTTATCAATCATTTATTTGAAATCCTCTCATACTTTTATTTAGTTTAAAGTAGTTATTTTACAGAAAAAAATATTCACAACTATTATCATTCTTTATTTGTCTTTTTTATCAAATAGGAGTTAGTAAAAGTAGATTAAGTCTGAAGTATAGTCCTCGTGAGAACGATAATCCAGACTCAAAGGTCCACTATATTACTTGTTACGATATCATACACTTGCTATAGAAAAAAACGCAATAGTTTTCAAAGTGCACGTATCTGGCATTGTGCAATCTTTACCATTCTTTTGAAAAATGGTTGTGTGCTTCTTCCTCGCTAACGTTTGAGATCTACCAAGGCATCAAAAGTTTAGATTAATTTAATTGTGATCTAATAATGGGAGTGGTCTATATAAAGATTGGGGATTTATTTGAACCGCTTATTTACTTTGTTTTCTTGCTTCCAACCAAGCTAAGAGAATTATGATAACAAAAAAAAAAAGATTTTTGGACGAAGTTCATTCACATTTTATACCAACCAAATCTTAGAACTTCAAGTAAACTATTCACTTTGCTCTTAAATTCATCTTTTTTACTATTTTTTTTTATTTTCAAAAACCTCATCCACAAGAATGACATCTACTTTTCGTGTTGATGGAGAGGCGTCGGATGAGGGATATAAAAGTTTGGAGTTTGTTAGGAATTTGAGCAGGTGATATGTCGTAATATGAAGTATAGATCGCACAAAGAAAAATAAGATTAAAAAGAAAATAAGCAAGAAGATGAATTGGTAGAGGAAAATAATACTTTATTAACAACCAATGGAGAGAGAATACAATTTATGCAATTTTTACTTACATAAGGTCTAATAAACTATTTATAGGGAAAACGTCCATTTTCCCTAATACATGGTAACTAGGTTAAAATATCACGTGAAATTGAAAAATAAGGAAAACGATTCGCGGCGTCGCTTGAGCGAAGCTCTGGCAAGGGCATATCGCTGGACCGACGGCTCAGCGATAGGCTAGCGACGGATTCACTGTTCCAATTTTACTCCTCTCGTTCGAGCAAGAGACCAGCGTCCATCTAGCATCGTCAATTCGTCATTTTTCCTTCTTGAACCCTATTTTGACATCTTCAAGCCCAATACTCTAAAATACGAAGCCCTAGACCAAATTTGGACCGAATTTGGGTCACAAAACCCAACAATCTCCACCTTGATACAAATTTCGGTGCAATGAACGAAGCTCCAAAATTTCTCCACTTGAAAAAATAAGTCTGACTACAGCGAAACACACTGAACTCTTCAAACTGAATCAAACATCTCCAACACTCAAAAATACTCTTCCTCTTCCACCATATCCAAACACGAATACAAATAAACCCAACCCCCAGATTCCCAAAATTCAAAATGAATTCAAAATTTACTTAACAGGGTCGAAACATACCCTGTAACAGAATTTCTACTAAATGCTTTAACTGAAGGCCTATGGCTAGACTCGTCACCTTCAATAACTCCAAAAGCATGCACACCCAGATCATCATCCCTGTACCTATTTTCAATGGGTCTCTCCCTAGCCGTTGAATACAATGAAACCGCAAACTATAGTGACAAAGATTACCCATATCTCCCAAACTCGACATAATAGTATTCTTTAAAATGGACCCAGAGCCACTTCCCAACGGTACTGTACCAAAATTTATTTCCACCACGATACCAAACCTATGCTATTGTTTCTTTACTGATTATGTCCGACCTTGCAAGATTTATAACTGGGACTTTCTCTGCCCCTCCAATACAACACGGACACCCTTCCGAACCTTCAGGACTCCACCTGTACCAGAGAATGTGTACCCTCTCAAATCTAGGATACTTAGCAAGATGATGTTCTTCTTCAAGTTTGAAACATGTCGAATCTGGCCAAGTGTTCTTATTGTTCCATCCACCAACTTGAATCTGACTTTTCCAATACCAGTTACCCGACAAGATTCGTTGTTTCCCATAACAACAGTACATTGCGTCACCGTTTCATATGATTCAAACATATCCCAATTAGGACTCATATGAAACGCACAAGTTGTATCCAAAATCCACTCTTCGTCAGTGATTGGCCTTCTGCCATGCGATGAAATACAAATTGCTGGTCAGACTTTTGGTCATGCACAATTGCTCCAGTTTCAACCACAATGCAGCTGTTTTTTTTCTCTTTGAAGACGTCTTGAAGAATGTTGTTAGATAGATGAAGATGAATCTGTGAAAGTGTCTTGCGATCCTTCCGTTGCTTTTCCTCTGTTGTTCATTTGTGGGTATATTATCAAATCCTAACAAAGCATCATCTAAATCCATATGCACCAATATAGCTCTCATCTTCACTTGCTACAACGAAAATCTTATATTGCGATCGAATAGCGGAATGTCATACTTCATGGAAGACATCGATCAAAAAACATCGAACGAATCAAATCCTTGCTCTGCGGGACTACTAAACCTTAGTTCTGATACCAATTGTTAGGAATTTGAGAAGGTGATATGATACAATATAATTTATAGATCACATAAATGAAAACAAGATTCAAAAGAAAACAAGTAAGAAGATGAATTGGCAGAGGAACAAAGTACTTTATTAACAACCAATGGAGATGGAATACAATTTATGCAATATTCTACTTATATAAGGTCTAATAAACTGAATGAAGAGTCCACTATTTATAGGGAAAACGTCAAAAATCCTACAACATGGTAACTAGGTTAAAAAATCGCTTAAAACCAAAAAATAAGGAAAACGATTCGTGGCTCGTCGCTCGAGCGATAGGCTAGGAGGCCTAACAATATTTTTTTTCAATTTTGGTCATTTCAACTCTTCAACCGTTGTAGATGTGCTCGAGAAGATGATGTTTGTGGTGCCACCATTGTCCAATAATATTCTTTTGAGCACATTACATGCGATTATAGCTCTATCACTAAGGCCTCACAGTGAAGGTAGTGAATCCCTCTCATATCATCCATTATATAGATGATGTGGTCTACCATCTACGACCCAAAGCCCGGGTGTTGATAATGTATCTAGTCATTGGTGGATTATGAGACTATATTATAGGACTTTCGGGCATTCTTAGATTGTCCACCAACATAAGGTTTTTCAAAGATAGTGTCTATTTCCCAAATGGGACCTTAATCCATGTTTTTCAATAGATTTCTTTACAACCTCCGATCTGGTGGGCAGATGTGACTCTTCTCTGGCGTGATCTTGACAACTTGGCTATCCTATAACATGGGATCGCGAAACATTTACTCTACGAGGCTATTTTATAGTAACATCGTGATCTCGACAACTTGCATTAGAGGCTATTTTATAGTAACTGTCATTTGTAGTTTGTTGAAATTTGGTTTAGAGAATAAAATTTAGTGAAATATGAAAAAGTAACTTTCGTTTCAATTTCGACCAAATATTCGAACTTGATCCAATAGTCAAACTATGAATATAAATAGACTAACTTATTCTACTAGTCGAGTAGATCATCGTGATATATTTGGAATCTCAAAATCAATCCAGATGAATGAGAAATTACGGTCCGAAGTTGGATAAAAAATAGGAAATAGTGGTTGGGATAAATGGCTAACTCCATAGCTCGCCTATCATTCGAGCGATGAGATTGTCGTTCGAGCGACAGTCTAGTGACATGTGAACGAAAGAGGTTATGATGAATATTGTCACTATTGCCTGAGTGAGAGGTCAGCGACATCAAGGGATGCTTTCCTTCGTGAAGGTTGCTGAGTCTGGGGCGTGACACTCTCCTTTTCTATGAATTGGATGCATTCCATATCATTTTGCATTGAGCATTACATCAAAAAATCTTGCAAAATACTCACCAAAAGCCAATCCAAAACCATTTTCTTGTGGAGGGAAATTTTCGTTCAAAGATCCCTATTGCTTGTGGTTTGAAGTGCTTATACCACAAATTGTATTCTTGTATCTTAGGAGACAAATATCATAAACCGTTAGCATCATTGCGGGGCAATATTGTCTTAAGTAGAAAGTGTTATCACTTGCCTCGGATTTCATTCTTCACTTTCTTTTTTTTCTTACCTTCTTTCTTTCAATTTTCTAGAATTTAATTACACTCATACGAAGTAAACTTAAATATTTTCTTTGTCTAAACAATCATTTAGATATACTAATGACAAACAATCTTAAGACAATACTCGTTTGTTTGTGGTTGCTGTTGGACATCATTTTTCATCTTTGAAATAAGCATTTGTTTCTTTCATTATTTTGTAATTTGAACTTTTGTTTATAAAAGAAATGAATACTGTTGAGACTACTTCGAGTCAAACAACAAATGGTATGAACCATGTGGTTCCGCTTTTGGCCATACCTATATCAAACTCTCACATCCCACATGGGGAAAGATCGAAAAAGTTTGTAGGTATAGATTTTAAAAGATGATAACAAAAGGTGTTGTTTTATTTACTACTTTGAATTTGGCAAAGTTCCTAAAAAAAGCGCTCCTCTTGTATATGAAGGAAAAAATAATCGTGAGTCGATTATTGCATTGGATACATGGAAGCATTCGAATTTCCTTTACAAAAATTACTTCCTAAATGGATTGGACAATGAACTTTATGGAGTTTATAGTTCGATGGACTCGGCCAAGGATTTATGGGATTCGTTGGAAAAGAAGTACAAGATCGAGGATACCGGAATAAAGAAGTTCATTGTCGGCATGTTTTTGGACTACAAAATGGTAGACTCCAAAATCGTGATAAGTCAAAGTACAAGAATTTCAAGTTCTACTTCATGACATACATGCTGAAAAGATGGAATTAAGTGAATCCTTCCAAGTTGTAGCCATCATTGAGAAATTCTCTCCTACATAGAGAGATTTCAAGAACTATCTCAAGCACAAACGCAAGGAGATGAACTTAGAGGAATTGATAGTCCGTTTGAGGATCGAGGAAGACAATAGAAATATCGAAAGGAGATTTATTGTTCAACTTGGAGCAATACTGGTTCGCAGGTTGTCAACAAGAAATGTAAGATCTCCGGTGTTGTACCAAAAAGAGACAACTCCAAAAATGCCAATAAGTCTAAAGGTAACTGTTACAATTGTGAAAAGTTGGATATCGCTCTAATGAATGTCGAAAGTCTAAGAAGAATGCACAAGCAAATATGGTTGAAAGAGACTCACTTTTTGAAGGGATACAAGAGATTAATCTTTCAACGGTTGTTTTTCAATGTAATAATGTTGGCAATTCAAGGGAATGGTGGGTTGATACTGGTGCTACCCGTCACATTTGTGCAGACAAGACTATGTTCTCTAACTACAAAGAATCAAATGGAGAACAACTTTTCATGGAGAATTCTGAAAGTTCTAAAGTTGAAGGACAAGGGAAACTTACTTTGAAGATGACATTCGGTAAAAAGCTCGTCCTCAACAATATTCTACATGTACCGGACATTCGCAAGAATCTTGTATCTGAGTCTGTACTTAACAAAAATGGCGTTAAAGTTGTATTTGTATCCTATAAATTTGTACTCACAAAGAATGAGATGTATGTTGGTAAATGATACCTATGTGATGGAATGTTCAAAATAAACGTTCTTACAATTGTATTGAAACAAAGCATTATAAATAAAATTTTAAATTCTACTTATATGCTTGAGTTGTTTTGTTTATGGCATAGTCGATTAGGATACATCAATTACAAATCTATGCACAAAATTATGAATCAAAATTTAATTCCGACGTGTGAGATTGATCCTAATAATAAGTGTGAAATATGTGTTGAAGCAAAGTTTGTTAAAATACATTTTCACTCAATTCAGAAGAACACGACACCTTTAGAATTAATACATAGCGATATATATGTCTTGAAATTTGTTCAAACTAAATGTTGTAAGAAATACTTTATAACTTTCATTGATAATTCTACAAAGTATTGTTATGTCTTTCTACTACAAATTAAAGACAAAGCCGTATATGCCTTTAAACAATATAAGACGGAAGTTGAAAATCAACTTGGTAAACGAATAAAAAGTATTCGTAGTGATGAAGTGGTGAATACGGGGCACCGTTTAAAAAATATTGTGCTGAACGTAGAGTCATTTATCAAATAATGGCACCTTACTAACCCCTATCAAATGGTGTTGCTGAACGCAAAAACCGAACTCTTAAAGAGATAATGAACTCAATGTTGATAAGTTTGGACCTACCTCATAATTTGTGGGGAGATGCTATGCTATGAGCAAATAGCATTTTTAATAAGATACCCCTTGAGAAAATTGAAGAAACTCCATATGAACTATGAAAATGTCATCCTCCTTCTTACCAATACTTGAAAGTGTGGGTTGTTTGACTAAGGTTGAAATACCTAAGCCTAAACAAGTGAAAATCGGTCATAAGATGATTGAATGTATATTTATTGGGTACGCCAATAATAGTAGTGCACATCATTTTTTTGTACATAAATATGAAATTCAAGATGCACGTGAAAAAATAATAATTGAATCGAGAAATGCATCATTCTTCGAGAATATTTTTTCATATAAAAACAAGAAAAATGGAAGTTCAAATAAAAGAACTTATGATACTACAAATGACACTTCAAATGAGGAATAATCAAAGCGTAGTAAAATGGCTAGAATATCTACTTCATTTGGCCTAGACTTTCTGACCTATATGGTAAAAAAATGAATCAAAGACTTTCGATGAAGCAATGTCTACACCGGAAGTACCATATTGTAAAGAAGCTATCAATAGTGAGATAGATTCTATAATACAAAATCATACTTGGGAGTTAGTTTATTTACCTCCTGGAAACATGTCTTTAGAGTGTAAATGGATTTTCAAAATCAAATTAAAATCAGATGGATCCATTGACAAATATAAGATTAGATTGGTTAACAGGGATATAGACAAAAAGGACTTGACTTCTTTGATACCTACTCACATGTAACTAGCTATTGCGGCATTACATAACCTTGAGATTCATCAAATGGATGTAAAGACGACATTCCTAAATGGTGAGTTAGAAAATGAGATATGCATGGAACAACTCGAAGGGTTCATCTCTCCTAATCACAAACAAAAGGTTTGTAAATTAGTTAAATCATTGTATGGGTTGAAACAAGCTCCTAAATAATGGCATCAAAAGTTAGACAAAACAATGTAATCTAATGTGTTTAAGATAAACGAGTGTGACAAGTGTGTATACATTAAACGTATACCAAAAGTCTACGTGATTGTATATCTATATGTAGATAATATGTTGATAATGACCAATAGACACGAAATAATGATAAACACCAAGAGAATGTTAACAAAACATTTTGATATGAAAGACTTGGGTGTGGCTGATGTAATATTAGGGATTAAGATCTCCGAAACTTAAAGAAAATTATACTTTCTCAATCTCACTACATTAAGAGTATACTTAAAAGGTATGATGTACTTGAGGAAAGCCTGCAAAAACCTCCATTGACACAAGTTTACACTTAATAAAAAATACGGATGAATGTGTGTCACAACTAAAGTATTCACATATTATAGGTAGTCTAATGTATATTACAAACTACACTAGATCGGACATAGCATTTGTTGTGCATAAACTTAGTAGATTCACAAGTAATCCAAGCCATGATCATTGGAAGGTTATAAAAAGGGTTCTTAGGTACTTAAAGTATCTTTTAACCTATAGATCACTTCACGAAATATCCCGCTGTATTAGAAGGATATTGTAATATGAATTGGATATTCGATATAAAATATTCTAAATCTACTAGTGGCTATATATTTACCATTGGTGGAACTGCTATATCATAGAAGTCGACAAAGCAAACGTGTATAGCTCGATGAAATATGGAATTAGAGTTTATTACTTTAGACAAAGCTGGAGAAGAAACAGAATGTCTTAGTAACTTTTTGGAAGATATTTCATGTTGGCCTAAGCCGGTACCTGAAATTAGTGTACATCGTGATAGTCAGTTGGCTATTGGAAGGGCTAAAAGCAACATATATAATGGTAAGTCTAGACATATACGTCGTAGACAAAATACCAATAAACAACTGATCTTTAATGGTATAATCTCCATAGATTATGTGAAGTAAAAGGAAAACATCATGGATGCACTTACGAAATGTTTACCGAGAGATCAAGCATGTTGCCTATCTAAATGAATGAGATTAAGGCCTGCTACATAAAAATCTTTGTAATGGTAACCCTGCCTTATTAATTGAAAATCCCAAGATCTTAATTCAAGTGGACAACTAAGTTATGAAGATTCAATGAAACATTTAGGAAAATATTTCATAACTCATTCCTATGATAATTAAAGTACTTTCTGCAGATAGGTTAAAATATCATTTGAATGATTCATATATCTTGATTAAGTAAAGTGGAGTAAGACATAATACTCTTAATAGGAGGTCACATATATAAGTGTGAGGTGAGGCCACCTCAATGAAAATTGTTCAAATGCTGAAATTTTCTAGTCATTTGTGAAACCCAAGAGTGGTTCAGGGCAAAAAATAAATCAAGTCATGAGAACCATATTTCTGCATAGTATGAGCATATTCAAATTTTCATTCATGTGGGGGATTGTTGGAATTTGGTTTAGAGAATAAAATTTAGTTAAGTATAGAAAAGTAACTTTCGTGCCAAATTTGACCAAATATTTGGACTTGATCTGATAGTCAAATTTTGAATATAAATAGACTAACTTATTTTACTCTTCGAGTAGATCATCGTTGTATATTTGGAATCTCAAAACTAATTTCGAATTAAAAAGAGATTGCGGTCCAAAGTTGGATAGAAAAGAGGAAATACTGGTAAGGATACATGGCTAACTCCATAGCTCGCATGTCGCTCTAGCGAGCTCGAGCGATGAGACGACAGTCTAGCGACAGGCGAGCAAAAGAGATTCTGATGAATAGGTGTCGCTATCGCTCGAGTGAGAGGCTAGCAACAGCAAGAGATCTTCCCTTTGTGAAGGTTACTGAGTTTGTGGTATGACACTTCACTCACAACTCTTCATTTTCTATAAATAGGACCCTTTGAACATCCATTATGCATTCCATATTATTTTGCATTGAGAATTATATAAAAAATTCTTGTAAAATACTCTCCAAAAGTCATTCTAAAACCATTTTCTTGTAGAGGGAAGTTTTCGTTCAAGGTTTGTTGTTACTTGTGGTTTGAAATGCTTCTACCACAAGTTGTATCCGTTGTATCTTAGGAGACAAGTGCCATAGACCGTTAGCATCATTGTTAGGGCAATATTGTCTTAAGTGGAAAGTGATTTCACTTGCCACGGATTTCATTCTTCACTTTTTTTTCTTTTCTTTTTCTTACCTTCTTTCTTTTCATTTTCTAGAGTTTAATTACGCTCCTGCGAATTAAACTTAAATATTTTCTTTGTCTAAACAACCATATAGATATTCTAACGATCAAAATAGTTTTCCCTCATTCTAGGTTTTTACGGATTCTATTGAACCAAACTTGCTATATTTTTTCAATTTGCCAAATTCTCAATTCACGAGTCATTCGTGTAATACCTATAAATTTTGTGAATCCAATAATACATAACTAGAGATCCTTGATTTCAACGAGGTGCATGGAGGTCACTAGTTTTGGCTTCAAAGCACATGAACTACCTAAGCATTGTGTCGTGATACCTATGGCTGGGGCCTCGTCCAATATAAGAGGGAGGTGGTACATGTGTTGAAAGTGGAGACCATATAACTTTGCACAAATTAGTGTAAGCGTAATGGGCATACCTCAACTGTTGAGCCCCATGGTAGTCTCTGGCTTGTGAGAAGAGATGACTTTCAGTCTTGCCTACCTGGTCATAGTGATACATAATGTCCTTTGTCATTATTTTCTCCTTGATCAAATTCACCAACTGGTCATTAGTGGTAATGTTCTTGTGTGAATATCGCTCAAGAATATGATTTTCATGTCGAGGCCTCCTTTCACTACGGAGTGGGTCTCAACATCAAATATATCGTCATGATTGAGTATCTCGTTGCTGAAGCAAGTCTAACTTTTAAGAAACTCTCCTTCCTCTTACCTCATATCATGGAGGCATTGCACAGAGATGAATCAAGCCTTGAGAAAATGAAACCATTGAAGAATTTCCTCTTCAATTTAGGCTAGCTCTTAATACTTCTATGACGGAGCTTGTTGTACCACCTTTTTGCCCTTCCAGCTAGTGTGAGGTGGAATACTCTACACTTCAACATTGGGTTTATTTTTTTGAAGCTCATTTGGCTCTTGTAAACCACGAGGTATTCATTAAGGTGTCCCTCAACATTGATCTGGTGTTATCTTTAGTAAGAAAAAGTTCAGGAAAATGTAGACTCTCTTGATATCATTGGAGAAGGAAAAGGTCATCATCATCGTAATCCCTTTTTGTCGAGCCACTGAGGCCTACCTCCATCATCTAATGAGGCCTCCGAATAGGCAAATACGGGGATTGATGTGCAATTATACGAACTTTGTGGCATGCTCTGTGGTTGTTGCCTTGGTGACTTTTCTCTTCTACTTATTTCTAAATGCTAGATACTTTTTGCTATCGCCAGGAATTTCAATATAGAGCCTATTTCTTGGTTGATCATCTAATATACACTTGTAGACCTCGTTGGCTTAGGTTCTCGATCGAATACGATCGAGAAATTTGTATCATCATTGAGTAGTGGTAATGTGACATGCCTACTGAGAGTTGTGTCATCTCGACGGAGAACATGGAAAGGCGTTGGGTTATGCTCCCAATGTCTCGGAAGAAAGTAGCCAATGGCGATGGGATTTGACCTTATTGCATAGGACCAACAAATATAGAGGCAAAACAATACATTCACCTCGGACGGCGAGAGGATGATGACGAAGCGAAGGTGCTTGTGTAACATT
>CAIGRR010092434.1:0-11389 GCA_903798365.1 Fraxinus sp. 1973-6204 | reverse complement strand
CTTTTCTCTTCATTTCATCACGCGAGATAGAAAACTATTATATCATCAGGGTAGTGAACCATCAACTCGCTAGTACTTTTTATGAAGTACAAACGGGAGAATTTACCCCGAAAGCACAAACGATTTTAAGATAATTAAATCATATGCGAACCTTGGGAAGTAGAAATGAGAATTTATAAGTATGAGAGCCCGCAATAAAAAGTGACGAACTATTCTCGTCAAATCATTTCTTATCGACAAAAATCGTTATCAAAACATACGTAAATTAAGCCTAAAGCATTATTTCATAACCAATGAATGAAGGACATGAAATAATGACTCATTTACACCTAAAGTCTGAATAGACATTTATGAATATGCGTGCCTGGGATGAAGAATGATATGCTGAATTTGTAATAGCTTGCTCTCAAATACATTTATCGTTTTTACTCCTTATTGAGCAGCATAATAGTAAGTTTAGGAGGGGAAAGTCATGTCTAGGTGAGGGGAATTTGTTGATCATCTTTGAACATCCGTGAGAACTAGGACAAAGATAACCATGGTCTTGTTGTTTTTAGCAATAAAATCATAGATATTTGTATAGGAACAAGTCTAGCAGAAGTAGATTCGGTACTGGAGGTAAATTTATTGGAGATTAGAGTTGAAACTCATAGCGATGGTTCAGCCAACAGTAACGTCAATCCAAAGCAGCAGTGAGAGGAAACTCCGGTAAAGCTACAATTAGTTCTGTCTCTTGCCCAGCGTCAAACACGTAAAACAACTCACCTAGTAAGCTATGACAGGATCATCAAATCAATAAATCTAGTTGATATGATGGACGTCGAAAGAAGTTAACTCTCAACAAAGTAGGTGTAACTAGCGCTGTCATCGTGAAGATAAAAGGACAGAAAGCATAATTAAGTTCTCATATTCTGCTCTTCTATATGAGGAATATGAGAATAAGCCAGCAAGGTTATGTCAATGCATTTTTCCTCGTAAGCCCCAACCATGTCTCGGTGGGTTTGGAGAACTTCGTGTAATTTTTTTTCTCTTCCAGTGTCCAGCGGAGGCCACTGATCTCATTGAAACCCGTACGACTCTACTTATTTCATAAAGTTAACTATTTAGCATTTCAATATTAAAAAAAAAAAAAAAAAAGATGTTATAATCTTATTTTTCCTAGCAAATGTATCCTAAAAGGAAAAGTTAAAACAACACTAAGTCAAGCCTTTGTGTGGGTTTCATTTGTTAAAATCTTACTTTTCAAAGTCAAACTTTAATTTTAATCACATTTTGTAAAATTCACAAATACTATCCACTTATTTATACTATAAATGAACAAAAAGCTTCTACCACTTAGATTAGTTAGTGTAGTTAGATTGGTTATAGATTTTTAATATAAAATCCATCTCATCTATCTATTTTGTTTATATTTGATTAGAGTTAGATTAATTGGAAACTATACAAAATACTTATTTTTCAAGGGATCGATATTTGAATCCTATGTCCATTTTATTACTTGTTTATGATTGTAAACTTGAGGGATATAAAATCAATAACTAGTTTACGAAGCCAAAAACTTGTTGATTTTATATCTTTAATAGCCCGCAACTATGTGAATTGTAAACAAGAAATAAAATGGAAGTGAGTCCAAGTATCGATCCCACGAAGAACAAGTATCTNGTAAACTTGAGGGATATAAAATCAATAACTAGTTTACGACGCCAAAAACTTGTTGATTTTATATCTTTAATAGCCCGCAACTATGTGAATTGTAAACAAGAAATAAAATGGAAGTGAGTCCAAGTATCGATCCCACGAAGAACAAGTATCTAGTCTTGCTTCCAATTAACCTTACTCTATTTGAATATGTTAACACAATTAAGATAGGAGATGTTTATATTAACAACCAAACTTATTAAGTAAAAGGTAGGAAGCATTTACGATTACTTAAGCAAATGATAATGTACAAGGACTCTGTATTCCCCTATATTTATCCATCTTAATATCAATTCATGACTTGAACAAAATTTGTTTGGATGTGAAGATCAATGTTCCTATCATGTTCAATAACATCTCTCAAGTAGAATAAAATCAATCCACATTTGACTTGGTAATATCTCTATCCCGAGTGCGACATGTGAAGTTGCATTAAATCACAAGAATACATATTTGGATCGTACAATGCATAAATAATTATCCATAACGTCTATGAAACATTACAATGGTTGCTACTTATACTAAATTCCTATTCCTTGTCTTGAATGTCAATTCAAATAATATATCTAATCAATTACTGTCTAATAATTGAAAAGCATTAAACTCCTAACAAATATTCAAACCAAACAAACATCTAGTCTCAGAACATGGACTTTAGTAAAAAGAGTTCAAAACATAGGATTCAACATTATCGTGGCATCAATAAGACTAGTCAAGCATTATATTATTACAACGATACCATTAGCCCCTGTTTGGTACACATTAAAATTTTCATTCTTTTTATTTCATTCATTTTCAACCACAAATTTTTCAATAAAATAATATTTTCCATAACATCAATTTTTTTCTTCTTTTTCAACCACACATTCTCCATCAATCTACTATTCTAGATACATTTTTCCAAAATAATGTGGCTCAAACACACCCTAAGTATACAATATCACCCGAAAGCAAAGATTTGGGAAAAAAGGCGAAAAGAACTCTTGAATCATGAATCCCTTCAATGGTTCTTGAATTTGATAGCCCAAGAATAGTTAACCAAGAGTGGGGTGAATTGGTTTTTAAAACTTTTTAAAAAAATTAATCTAAAATCAACGTAATAACTATATAGATTAATTCAAATAATAAGCACGAATATGAAAACAAAAAGTAAAGAAGGATAGGGAATGCAAATGATATAATTATAGAGGATTGATCCAATGCAATGATCTACGTCCTCCGTTATCAATCTCTCCGGCATGAGTAAGGCCAATTTCACTCTATTGATTGTCTTGTGGTGCAATCCAATCCTTTACAAACCTTCCGGTGACTTACAGACAATGTGCACCGATCCTAATACAACGTTGAGCTTTACGGGACCTCAACACGATCCACCAGTTTAAAGAAAATTGATTTTACAAACTGAAACTTCTCTCTTAATAAATAATATGATCACAATTAATTACTAAGAGAGAAATATGCTAACACTTTAATAAATAGTAATGAATGAAGTTCAAGTGTTAGGTATGAAAAATTTTGATGTGTAGAATGATTTTTAAGAGTTAATCTGATGAAAAGTTTTTCAAAACTTTCGATAATAATAAATGATATGAGAAATCAATATAATTTTTCTCAAAAGAATCTAACTTGAATGCTCTTAAGTTGTATTAATGAATGGTAAGTGAGTTGGTATTTATAGCAGTTAAAACTGTGAAATTCTCTCCCGAACTGGATGTCCATGACAGTACCGAATGACTGAATAGCCGTTACTTCGTCAGAAATCAGAACGGTTGAAAACTCGACCGTTGGAGTCCGGTTCACGGATGGACATAAATGTCTGGTTTGTTTTCTGACATAAGGTAGGCTTTTGCATGACCTTTTTACTTGATTTTTCAAGATAAGTGATGCTAATAGGATTGAAAATTAACTTGAAATTCTTAACTTTGAAAAATAATTTTTGTGCAAGTATTTTACGAAGTAAATTTTATCGTACATAAAAATTCATCACTTGAGCTTTCAATGAATCATTACTAAGAATTAAATTATTTTACCTTTACAAATGAGGTCAAACATATAATTCTGATATCTTCGATTGATTTGATGTGAGTGTACAACTATTTTGAATTTCACGCAATTGCTCGATTTGTCTTCGATTGTTTTGGCCTAAGTGCTCGATTTAGAATGCTCGATTTTCAAACTCGATTGTGAATGCTTTATTTCTATCATGAGCTTTCTTGATCGTCACCTTTACGTCATTTGGTAGCAATTTTTTTTGTCTCCAATTTGATCAAGTTCGCAACATGTACCAATGAAGACTCGAATATAAATGTTAGAGATGAAAATACTTTGTTTGAAGAGATGCAGAGAATGTGTGAAATATGAAAAGAAGAAATAGGCGCAAAAATCTATTGCTTCTCAAAATTGAATAGCGGATATCCACTAACAGGTATCTATACTAACCGGCAGAACACTACAAAACAAAGTAAAGGGAAAAGACTAGACTAACATCCTATAATCTATACAATTACATAAATATCCTTAGTTAAAATTTGTTTAACACTCCCTGTCAAGATGAGGGGTAAATGTTTAATACTCCCATCTTGCATAAGAGGAACTTGAATCTGGATCCACCTAATGCCTTTGTCAGTAAGTCGGCTACTTGATCCTGTGATGCCATGTATAGCATTTTCACCTTCCCTGCTTGGACTTTATCTTTAACCAAGTGACAATCAATCTTGATATGATTTGTTCTTTCATGTAATACGAGATTACTAGCTATATGAATAGTAGATTAGTTGTCACAAAATAATAAAGCAACTTTGGAATGTTTGACTTCCAAATCATTAAGCAAATTCTTCAGCCAACTTAATTCGTAAACGACAGCTGCCATAGACCTGTACTTTGTTTCAGCTGACCTTGAGAAAGTATGCTGCTTTTTGGATTTCCATGATATCAAGGAGTTTCCCAGAAATATGCAATATCCAGTAATTGACCTTCTGTTGTATGAGCAGGCTGCCAAATCTGCATCACAATAGCCTTTGTGGTGTAAATCTGGTTTCCTTTCAAAGAATAAA
The DNA here is from genome assembly GCA_903798365.1 of Fraxinus sp. 1973-6204. NCBI lineage: Eukaryota > Viridiplantae > Streptophyta > Magnoliopsida > Lamiales > Oleaceae > Fraxinus > Fraxinus sp. 1973-6204. Next base: position 6,638 of record CAIGRR010092434.1, on the reverse strand, counting down.
CTTTGTCCTGATGTGGCCATTAAGTATCTCAGAACATGGTATGCTGCTTCCAAGTGAGGTTGCTTTGGTGATTGCAGAAATTGGCTCAGCAGCTGTACAGCATAAGACAAGTTAGGTCTTGTTATGGTTAGGTAAAGAATTCTTCCTACTAGTCTCATATATTCATTGGCATCCAGAACATTATCTTCATCATCCTTACTCAATTTTAAATTGTGAGGCAAAGGGTTATCTACTGGTTTAGCCCCCAAGTACCCTACATCAGATAAGACTTCTAGGGCATATTTTCTTTGACATATAGAAATGCCCTTTGAAGTTCTAGCAACCTCAAGTCCTAGAAAATACTCAAGAATCCCCAAGTCCTTCAATTTAAGCTGATCATTTAGCTCATTTTTAAACCGATCAATGTATGTTAAATTATTTTCACCAATGATAATATCATCCACATAGATTAATAGGACAACGAATGATCAGCCATTTTGTTTGGTAAACAATGAGTAATCTTCTTTTGACTGCTTGAATCCCTTTAACAGAACATATGAGGTGAGCTTGGTATTCCACTGCCTTGATGCCTATTTCAGTCCATATATAGACTTGTTTAATTTGCAAACCAATTGTTCTCCATTCTCTCCCTGCTTCTTATAACTCGGAAGCATCAACATGTTCACCTCTTCATCCAATTCACCATGGAGAAATGCATTATTTATGTCCAACTGATGTAAATGCCACTACTATTGAGCTGCGACCGCCAATAAGGTCTTAACAGTTACCAATTTTGCAACCGGTGAAAACGTTTCCTCATAGTCTAAACCTGGGTGTTGAGTGAATCCTTTGGCAACTAGGCGAGCTTTCTTCATTTCTTTAGCTCCATCTTATCTAAGATTAACCTTGAATACCCATTTACAAGCAACATGTTTCTTATGAGCTGGGAGCTTAAAAACATCCCAAGTATGATTGGAAACCAATGCCTGGTATTCCAAGTCCATAGCTTGACGCCATTCTGGAAACCTGGATGCTTCACCATAAGAATGAGGCTTAAAAGTAGTAGATGAAGCCAGTGTATACTCCTTATATGCAGTGGACAATTGAGTATAGTCCAAATGATCTAATATGGGATAACTCATGCTTGATGCAGAATCGTTTGCCAAGGAGTCTGATTGAGGAATAGGCACCTGAGAAGCCAGATTATGGTGATAATCTAGTAAGTAGGATGGAGGTCTTATGGTCCTTTTTGACTTTCATATAGGTTTTGGAGATGTAGGAGGTGGAATGATATGTAAAGAGTTTTCAGGAGAATGATCAGAATGAGAAATGTTGTAATGAGTTGGGATAGAAGTATCAGTGAAAATGGCATCTGGAGATGGAGATGATACATCATGATGTGATGATAATGGAGTTGGGAAGAGAGATTGAGTAGACTATGAAGGATAACCAAATTTGGATAGTGTCCGGAGAAGAGAAGCATGGTGAAATGGAAATATATTTTCATAAAAAATGACATCTCTGGAATGGAATGTTGTATTGGTATGAAGGTTGTATAGCTTATAAGCCTTCATACCATAAGGATATCCTAAGAAAATGCATGGTGTAGCTCTAGGATCCAAATTAGTTCGATTTCTCTTCAAAGGGGCTGCATAACAAAGACAGACAAAGACTTTAAGATGAATATAAGATGGTGCAGCCTAGTAGAGCATTTCATAGGGGGATTTATCTACTAGGATAGATGTAGGAGTTCTATTTATAATGTGTGTGGCAGTAAGAATGCAGTCACCCTAAAATTTATGTGGTAGGTTAGATTAAAACTTGATAGCTTTAGCAATGTTCAAGATATGCTGGTGTTTTCTCTAAACCACACCATTTTGTTGTGGAGTCTCTACACAACTACTTGGTACATAATGCCTTCGGAATTAAAGAAACCGGTCCTAAGGAACTTTGTACCATTGTCAGCTCTTAATATCTTTATATTGCTTTGGAAATGTATTTGGATTAAAGAGTAGAAGGCTTGGATAATGGCTTTGGTCTGAGACTTGTTTCTCATCAGATATGTCCATGTCTTCCTACTAAAGTCATCTACAATAGTGAGAAAATATTGGGAACCATTTAAGGAAGGAATGGAGTAAGAACCCCATATGTCACAGTGAATTATGTCAAATGCCTTGGAAGCTCTTGTTTCACTATGAGGAAATGAAAGTCTATGTTGTTTAGCCAAGGAACAAACAGAATAATGAATGAATTTATTTAATTTTACATTTGGAACATATTTATGCAAAACAGACAATTTAGAAGTAGGCACATGTCCTAGCCAGCAATGCCATATATCAATATTGTTGTTGACATTACCATTGTTTAATGAGTTATAGGAAGCATTTTTAGCTTTATTACAATGATTGTTGTTGACATTACCATTGTTTAATGAGTTACATGAAGCATTAGTAGCTTTATTGCAATGATTGTTGTTGACATTACCATTGTTTAATGAGTTACAGGAAGCATTAGTAGCTTTATAACAATGAAGGTCAGAAAAAGAGATGCAGCTAGTATTAAGGGAAACAACATGATTAACATTGAGTGGTTTAACAGAATGTGCCGTGGACTGAAGAGATTTGATGAGTGATTTGCTATTTGAATGATGATCGGGAAGCTTGAAGTGATATAATCCACCCTCAAGTTTGCCTATCCCAATCATCTTCCATGTTAAAAGATCCTGCACAAAGCAAGAGTTACGTAAGAAAATTAGATAGCAATTATGTTTCAAATTCAACTTGCTAGCAGATATTAAGTTGAATGTAAATGATGGCACCACAAGAACATTTATCAAAACCAAATTATCAGACAACTTCACTTTGCCAACAGTTACAGCCACATTATCTCCATTTGGCAACTTTACAAATGCATTTGCCTCAGCTATCACATTAGTCAGACACTTAATGGAATAGACCATGTGTTATGAGGCCCCAGTGTCTATAATCTATTATACTCTTGTTGCAGCAGCATTATAACTAGCTTGATTACCTGAAAAAGCAGCTGTTTCAGAAATAGTTGATGATGGTAATGATGTATCTTGTGGTTTCGAAGAACTTGTAGAAAGTTGTACTTGCAATTATGGAACCAGGATTGCCAAAATTTGTTAACATTGATTAGGAGTGATAGTAACATTAGGATGGTGATTAGCAGTCTCAGATTTGTCACCAACTGAGACTTGAGCAACGGCACCAGAAATAAATGTTCTTCCTTTAGCCAATCTATGACTTGGGGTAGCCAATGAGCTTATGACACTTTGTTTTGAGGTGTCCTAGCATGCCACAATAGCTGCACGTATGCCTGTCCCTTTTCTAAGACTGATTAAACGAATAGTGCCTCTGATTTCCAAATGATCCATTAAAGCTAATGCCTCAAAGTGTTGATGTTTCTTAGCAGCTACATCTTTCTGCCTTTCATCTTGCAAAATAAGTGCAAATACTTTATTCAATGAAGGTAATGAATCCATTAGTAACACCTGACTTCTGACAGCAGAAAATTGATCATCCAGCCCCATCAAAATTTGCATGACCTGATATTCATGTTTGTAACAGATGTTATTAACATCTGGTCGATAATTGTCTAATTCCTCCCAAAGTCCTTTGAATCTATTGAAATAGGAACTGATCGAGCCATTCTCTTGCCAGATTGAAGCGATCTGCTTCTTCAATTCATAGATCCGTGTACCATTGCCTTGGCGATACCTATCTCAAAGCTCAATCCAGATCTCCTTTGCAGAGTCTTTGTGCACCATACTTGGATAGAGTTCCTTTGGAATTGAGTTAATAATCCAGGAGGAAACCATGTGATTACATTTCCTCCAAGCACTGAAAAGAGGACCGTCTTTATGCGTCTTATTAATTGTTCCATCAATGAAGCCTTCCTTGTTTTTAACACTGAGTGCCATCATCACAGCTCGACTCCATGTCGAATAGTTGTCATCAGTAAGGACTACTGAAATAATCTGCATTCCTCTATTATCACCATAGTGGAGATAGTAAGGATTGGTTGGATCATTAACCAGTCGACTGAAAAGGGAGTTAGCTTCGCCTCCAACCATTTCTCCAACAGACGAATCACCAGAAGAATGTATATGATCGCACTGACTTTGAAGATCTACTGCAACAATAGAATCCTCTGCCATTGCACAAAATCTTTAATCAATTGCTCTAATACAATGAAGAGATGCAGAGAATGTGCGAAATGTTAAAAGAAGAAAGAGGCGCAAAAATATATTGCTTCTCAAAATTGAATAGTGGATATGCACTAACCGGCGGAACACTACAAAACAAAGTAAAGGGAAAAGACTAGAGTAACCTCCTATAATGTATACAGTTACATAAATATCCTTAGTTAAAATTGGTTTAACAAACGTCACCTCTACATCATTTGGTAGCAATTTTTTTGTCTCCAATTTGATCAAGTTCGCAACATGTAACAATGAAACTCGAATATAAATGTTAGAAATGAAAATACTTTGTTTGTTATAATCAAAACATAAGGTCAATCATGGTCAACAATAACAATCTCTCTCTTTTTGAATATGACAAATAAACGGTGATTTGCAATAAGAAAAATAATTTATCTCATATGATTCGTACATCGCTATACCATTTCCCCTATCTTTTATAGATCAAGTATTCATATGATATTGTTCCCCCTTTCTTATACAAGTCAAGCATGCATATCATCGTACATATGTTTTCCTCCTTTTGCCATAAGCAAAAAGAATACGAAGTAGGGAATTAAGACAACCTTAGGCAAAAAATAATGAAATTTAAAGTATTATCCAAAGAAAGCTGCACAAAATTGAAATCATAGTAAAATATTTATCATAAAGCAAACCAAATCATACAGAAACATTAATCATGAAGCGAAAAGAAATATCCACCATAAAGCAAATAAGGTAATATCCATCCCGAAGAAAAATAACGGCTATGGTTCCGGATGAGGCGAAGGAGGAAAGTTGGCATAGAAATGGGCATAGAAGGCATTCTGCTGAGCTTGCATCACCGTTTGTTGTGTTTGAATGACTTCATGTTGAGCTAGTATGGCGGCCTGATGAGCTTGCATCTGATGGAGCATCTGGCCGAGACTATCAACTGAGGATGTGTGGGAGTCAATGCCACCGTTCAATATGTTGTATTGATCCTCGATAAATATAAGCAATTGCCCGATGATCGAGGGATACTGGAGCCCGAAATGTCATGAGGAGGAATATGAGCTTCCGGTACGTCATCGTTGTCACCATCGTTATCTCCCTCAAATAGTAGAGTCGAGGACCCGAGGTGGGGTCGAACCCTTTGGTATGTACCATCCGTTGACCATGTAATTTTCATACATTTAAGGGTTTGAATGTTTATATTGTCGGTGGGTCAAAGTTGGAAAAATGTCTCTTCATCCAACAAAACGTTAAAGTGTTTAAAATTTTTGTAAGAAGCATGCCATATGGTAAAGTTTTAACGTGTCGTGAGGAATGGATAAGCTTCATGAGTACTAATACAATGGTGGGAAAATCAAGTTTTCTACCGAGAAGAAAAAGATCAAACGAACTCACTTCATCCCGTTGACCCTTTCATAGTAGGATAACGTTTGCAATGTTTGTAAAACCTTGCATGGAAGAGTCAATTGACTTACACTAACTTTCTTGATATTTTCAAAAACACTTTCTGGTGACACAATGACAAGCCTCGGTAGGGTCATAGCTGTCTAACGTGGGATGTACTTTGTGAAGAAAAATTTGTGTTTCACATACATCAAGTTCTAAAATGACATGAACGAGAACTTTGTTTATGACAATACGTTTATTTTTAATCGAACATGAAATGTCACCGGAACGGGAAGTAATAGACATGTTTTTGTAAAACTCTTTCATAAGTCGTCGGTATGCATGCTCTTCTAAAGTTGCAATATGAATCTAACCCATGTTTTCAAAAAGTTCTTCTAGATGAAATGCGGGTGCTTTAATAGTAAAATCCGCAAAATCAACATTTTTACCTATTAAAATGAGGAGTTTTTCAAATGTGTGGCCAGCACCTCGGATTCTATATCAAACTTTTCGTCGGATGAAGGAGGAGGAGGTTGCCTCACCGTGCTCTTGACCTTTTTTTTTTTCCGTTCGTTTTGAGCCCAACATTGTTGAAAATTGAGAATGAATATGGAAAGTGGAATATGAGAGGTTAGGTTTTTAATTTAGTGAAATTGGAATGTAGTGGATGAAATTGAGAATTTCTTGAGGAATTGAGATGTAGAAGTAATGGGTTTTTGATTTTGATGGGTAATTGATGATTTAAGATGGAGGATTGAATGGTGGAGAAGAGAATTAGGGAGAGAAAAGTGAGAAAAGTGAAAGAAAATGGAAGAGAAAACGGCATGTTCGCTATTCTTAAAACTTCGCTGAACCGGACGTCCGGTTTTATAGAATTTTTTTTGTAAAATCGGACAATTGTTCGTGTTGACCTATGATTTAATATAACTCCACTTGTTTTGATTATAACAAACAATACACTTATGATTCTAACAAGTTTTTGTTTCTTGAGTTTTTCATGATTACATTCTCTTAAGCATTCAAAAAGTCAAATCGTCATCCGATGAAGATTAAGCAATCAAATGAGACTCGAAGA
>CAIGRR010092406.1:0-12000 GCA_903798365.1 Fraxinus sp. 1973-6204 | reverse complement strand
TTTTTTTTTTTTTCAAAAATAAGATAGTCACCAGAATGTATGTGTTTATGTTACAATTAGATAACATAACTAATCACAATCACACGAGCTCATAGGTCACATCTGTAACATAATGTGTAGTAGACACTCATGGGTCACGTACTTGTAAATTCTTAAGTATAAAGGTTACAGTAAAGCAAATTGAGTCACAATTCTGATTATGTCAGAATTAGATATCATACTAAGTTACAATCGGACAATTTATAAGTCACAATCATTTATGAGACAGCCAAAGTCACATATCACTTGATTTTGAATTTTTTTTAACAAGTTTGTTAATTTTGAAATTGAATATTTGAACTATTGTAGTTATGAAATTTCTCCTTTATTTTTCCCTATCTTATGCACTTGTACATATTAATTATATCTATCGTTTTTTACCAAATATTTCTATCAAACATGAAAATATATGACTAATAAAATTCATGAATTGTCAGGCTCTCCACTCTCTGATGCAGTATTATCACCCCCTGTATCGTTTTTTTTTTGTGGATGCATTCCCCCGCCACTCCAACTTGAACTACTGAAAATGAAGGTTTTGAAATAAAGAAGAATGCATTCGTGGGCGTAAAAACTGATAAAAGTTAATGATATCTCATCAGAAATGTTTGTTAGAATATAATTTGTGGAAAAAATCATGAAAATGTACCTGCTCTACAAGAAAAATCGAGTTTTATGACTTGAAAAAAAAAAAAAAAAAAAAATTTGTGTGACAGATTAATCACGATATAGTTGTTTGTACCACATTGTCACGAAAATATTTGTTTCGTTTGAAATGCCATAAGTGCACGGTTCGTTAACAAGTAGTAAAATTAATTGTAAGTCCAAATATCGTACCCATAGAGATTGTATTGGTTTAAACTCAAATAAACTTAGCCTTAACCGAAACTATGAAAATTGGTGTCACTAATTATTCTAATTAAAAATGCAATTCCTAATTAACTTAACAAAATTCGATGCAAAATTGTGATTTATGCAAGTTTGATGAAAATCTATTGATGAAAAACATTCTAAGATCCCGAATCCTCTTGTATCAATCACTCTTTAACTCCAAACCTTCGAATTTGATAACCCGATTCAATTATGAAGATTAATATTCCTAAATTGTTTAATAATCTTTCTTAAGTAGGATTAAACATATTCTTTCATGTAACCTGACTATATTTATATGACGGAAGCGAAATATAAGAATGTATTAATGGATTTGTGATTACTTAAAGATCACGTAAAACAGAGTTGTATATTTCTATCTCCTATTAGACTTTACGACAATTATGATTATGTCTAACTTATTTTCAATCTCTCGAAAGTAAAACAAGTCCAAAATTTATACAATTAGTGATCAAATAATTGTAGAGAAAATAAATCTCATCATAATTGTTCATTCAAAATTAAAAATGTGCTTTAATGTCAAAAACAAGATTCAAAAGTTAAAGTTTCGTAATACAAGGTTCATCGTGATCCAAGTACAAGATTACTTTCAGCCTAACATGTTGTGAAGAAGAAAACAAAAGAAATAAAAATAGTTCATCACCGAGAATTCTAGAATTTGATGTTTGGATTTCTTGAATTCAATGTTCCATTCTTTGCCTCATTTTGCAATTAATTCTCCACCCTAATTTTGAGTTGATAAGTTGTATTTATATTACTTTCCAAGAAGTCCCAATGGTCTCAAGAATCCGTGCAAATAATGGGTCAAATGGAAGTTTCTTTGTTGGAGTTGAATTTTGAACGAAAATAGTATTTTGGTCGCCATTTGTCGCCAAGGCTAAATCCGGGCACTCACCCAGTCATGTGTTTCAGCCTTTGTTTTTGAAAATGAACCGTTAGGCTTTTATAATTGGGCAATCGCCTCAGTTATACCAACTTTCAATCTTTGCGTTTTGGTTCCCGAATTCTATTCTTGATTCTTTTAAATCCTTTTCTCTTGCAATTTCTATCATATAACTTGTAATTGCATCCAATTGAACCCGTAATATCTTCAATCTTCATTTTATGGTCTGAATCAACTATTGAAATATTGCTATTAGTCATCTTCATCATTATTTCCTTGATTTTGATCTTCCACTTTAAATCACTTCAATTTTGGTCCTTCAACTTTTATTTAAATACATATTAGTCCCAAGATTTACATCCAATGGTCAATTAATCCTTCTCTCTTTTACAATTTGCTTATAAACGGGTCCCAAAACTGAAAACAAAAGAAAATTGACCCAAATTAAGTAGAATTCAATACTTTGACGATATGAAAGTTTAGTAATATGGTCCAGATAAGTGTATAAAACACACTCATCAAATACTCCCAAACTAAAACATTTGTTTGTCCTGGAGCAAAAAAAAAAAAAAAAAAAAACTTATGCATAACCCATATTACTATCATAAATAAATCATAAGTAACAGACTCAACATTGAACTACTTATCATATGCCTCAGGTTTGAGTTTGAGAAACACTTTAGAAAGATCCAAATAATATCACAAATAGATTTTTACTTATCCGATACTCGATTTAGAGTTTATGTGTGCCATTAGCAAACATTTAACTCACACTCTACTAGAACACAACCAATCGAGTAATGTTGATTCACTCTTAATCTCAACCATCTTGTGGTCAATTTTTCCTTACACAGCTCGTGGAAAATCACTCATTATGTTTTTTTCTCCAATTCCGAGGTATTTTTAGGATATGTGGATTCCTAGAAATCATTATAATGCATTTTTCTACACAAAGTGATCAGAATCAGATACTTGTAAATCTAGAAGAAAGGTATTAAGTCTTTCAAAGCCACAAATATCATCGTAGGCGGTAAGTCATTCAATGCTAAACTAGACACTATTTTTGAATTTTTTTGAATTTTTTTAATTATACAGTTACACAGTTATAATACCCGATCAACAATTAAAAAATAAATATATATTCAAAGTATCCTAATGCTTACTCTCCCTTGAATAAAAATATTACATTGTCCCCAATATAAAAGCAAAAATAATCAAAATAAAAGAGTAATGATCAGAAACTCCCCAGGGTAGACGCGGATAGGTAGAATGATTACGATAGTCCGGTTAGTACACGTCATGACAACCATTATTTTTCCTTGTTACTAGGCTTTAATTTCTATTTCAAGAATTCAAAGTAACCATTAGTGATAGCATATAAGATTTAAATATTTGCACTATATTCACACCACGAAAAATTATAATCTTCTAACTTTTAGAAAAATTATATAACCAGGTGTGTATCCTGACAAAAATCCTATAGCTAGAAAAAGATAAGTCTTTCAAATTGGTTTGAAGAATGAAATCTAGACGCAACATTAAGAACACATATCACATCAATGTAAGCTCAATATAATGCTAGAATGTTAACAACGAGTCTAAGTAAAATAAACTCAATAAGCAAACAAGTCTAAGTTACTAATGCGGGTCTTAAAATACGACCTAAAGTGTGTTAAAAATCATTTAAACGAATGAGCTCATAGATATGGTCTTAAAATAGTAATACAATCCCTGAAACTACATATAATGAAATAGTTAATCAAAATAAGTGAAAAGGGATAGAAAAACATGTTACCTCCGAAGAGCTCGATTTATAGTTTAAAACTCAACTTTTGAGTGATTTACTCATGGTAGTTCAAGTCGATATGTTTCACCCTTGCACTCCTTGCAATTTCCAGCCTTGCTTCCTCTTTTTGCTCTTCAAAATTTGAATTTTTCATCATTATCTCTATCAAGAATTCTTCCAAATTTTGGTTTTCTTTTCTGAAAAATTTGTTGAATATATAGTTCATCTTCATCAATACAATTGCCATCCTCGAGGTCTGATAGTTGTTTGGATGGATGATGTAATTTAAAAACTTCTCATCCCTTATCCACCCTCAAGATTAGCTCACTTTTCTATATATCAATCAAAGTTCAACATATTGCTAAGAATTGTCGCCCCAAAATTATTGGGATATCTTTGTCTTCTTTTATGTTTGGAACAATAAAGTCTATTGGAAATATCAATTTGCCAGTTTTGATGAGTATATCTTCAACCTTGCCTCTTCGATATTTGATGCTTCTATCAACCAGTTGCAATAACATCGTTGTTTCTTTTGTTTCTCCTAATCTCAATCTCTTGTTTCAGATAAAGGCATTAAGTTAATACTTGCGCCTATATCACATAAAGCATTAAAAGAACCAGCTTCTCCAATTGAATAGGTAAAGTGAAACTTCTTGGATCCTTGACTTTGAGAGGAAGTTTATTTTGTATTCTTGCATTGCTATTCTCTATCAGCACCACCGTTTTTCAAATTTCGAAAGTTTTTTCTTCTTTGATATGATGCCCCTAAAAGATCTTGCATAGCTTGGAATTTGCCTTATAACGTCTATGGACGGAATATTGATGTGGCGTTTCTTTAGCACATCCAGAAACTTCTCAAATTATTAGTATAGCTTGTGTTTCTTCAACTTTTGTGGAAATAGAATGGAAGGTACATATTCTCTGATAGGAGCAGTTGTCATAGCTTGTGGATTGTCTGAATTCTCTTTCAAGTTTCTTTGAGTTGATTTTTTAGACTCGTCTGTACTGTAATCTCAGGCAACTATACTTCATTTCTTGTTGTGATTACTTTCACGGATGAATCCTAAATTATTTCATTCTCTAAAGTACTTATGGTCATTACCTGCTCTTTAGGATTAGTTTCAGTATTTCTTGGCAGGAAACTTAGTGCTCTGTCTGATACAGCAAGTGTCATTTATCCCATCTGATTTTCCAGGTTCTTGATTGCAAGTCTCTGATTTTGAAGGGATGTCTCAATCATTCTCATGAATTGATTGTTTGCCTCTATATAGTACTCTCTATCTTTCCATAAATTTTCCAAATGTCTCTTCCAGCGAAATTTTCTTATCAGGCTACTAATACTAATAACCATGCGGTGCAATGGGATTTTGATTACTCCAAGAAAAATTTGGATGCTTCCTCCAACTAAGATTGTAAGTGTCAGAATATTGATTATTTTATTGGCGCTGACTCCCTTGTACATAGTTAACTTGTTCAGTATCCTGTGCAAGAATTGGAAAATCTGCTGTCATGCTGCCCTACATTCTTCGTGACTTGTTCGCTTGGGTTGTGCTGCATTGGTTGATTGTGAACCCTCAACCTTATGAACCAAAGAGTCAGTTTTTGCAGATAACGTTGTATAAGTGTCCACCTTATATACTCCTAGTGCCTTCTTATGAACAACCCGCTCAGGAGCCCATATGATGGTGGTAGTAGCCACTCTTTCAAACAACTCTAAGGCTTCATCAATTGTCTTCGTTTATAATGAGTCATTGAATGAAGAGTCCACTATACTTTTATAAGATGAAAGTAGACCTGTATAGAAATATTGGACCTGCAGCCCTTGCTAATGTCGTGATGAGGATACTTCTAAAGTATGTTCTTGAATCTATTCCAAGTCTTGTCAAAAGATTCGGTTTCTCCTTGACGAAATACGAATATGTCATGCTTCAACTTTGCTATTTTAGTCAGTGGGAAGAATTTGATACATAATTTTTTAGCCAAGTTATTCCAAGTGGTAATGCTAACAATATGTCGTGAATCCAACCATTCAGGGGCTCTATCCTTTAGAGTACATGAAAATAGTTTTGATATGATAATATCATCGGAAACCCCTTGATATTTAAAGTGTTGACACATCTCCAAAAATTGAAAGATGTGTGTATGGATTCTCATCAGCCCTACCATAGAATTGATATCCAATTCCGAAACAATTGGATAACATTGGTCTTCAACTGAAAGTTCAGCTGTCCAAAAGGAGGATAAACAAAGCTATTTGACTTTGAATAATTTGTGGAGTTATGAAGTCCCCAACTAGCATGTTCCATTCATCAATCACTTCATCTTCATTCTCTTGGATAACTAGTTATTCTGTGAATTAGTTATCTTTTGTTGTTGTGCTTCTCTAACTTTTCTTTGTCTACGGTGAAAAGTGCATTCAATTTTCGGATCAGCTGTTATTAGTTCACCGTCCCCCAAATTTCACATAAAACGTCTAAAGAAAAAAATAGAAGAACTGAAATTAATTCAAATAGAGCAACTAAATAAAATAAAAAATATGTTCAAATTAGTGCCAACGTATATAAAATTAAACTTAAATACAATACTCGGGCAATTGCGCCAAAAACTTGTCACGAAAATATTTGTTTTGTCTGAAATACTGCAAGTGCACTATTCGTTAACAAGATTAAAATGAATTTTTAAGTCCAAATTCGTTGTAGGTGGGCATGAACCTTTCTTACCCCCTCGTGGATCTCTATCGCGTCTTTGGAATCCGAACCCCTGACCTTTCCCTTAAGAATGATTTTTTCCAATTGGTACAAGAATTCAGCTTAAGTCATTTTTAGGGAAAGGTCAGGGGTTTGTATACTGGGAAAACGCGATAGAAATTCGTAAAGAATAAAATGGACTCAAACCCTCTCAAAGCGGATAATACTTAAGAGAAGGGTCAGGGATTTCTATGAAGAACACTGTTAAGGAAGATGTGTACCAAGCATGGTTGATGCAGGTATAAAAATCATCTTTATGAGTAGCTTAATTGCATTTAAAAGGTTAATTAGTGCGTAACATCGTAACATTTTACTATTATTATGCAAAACGTTCTTACCTTTCATTTTTGGCATTTTCACATTTATTTGCACATTTGATTGTGCAATTCCCACCACTTTGGAGAAAATTCAACAGTAGCAGCTTTTTCAAAATTGAAGGATATTAATTCAACCAACCAAAATGGACAAGTAACGTATTAATTAGAATCGTGAACCTTGTTAAAATTTTCAAGTTCATCTCTTAATCCTCTTTCAAACAATCCCATCAAGAAATCAGTTTCCACCTTCAAATTCCAAAACCCAACTTAAAATTCATCATTAAAAAATGATAGAAGCAAAAGAAAAATACCAACTTAATTCTGCGATCCACGGATTGTAAGAAAGTGGTGGGAGAGGATATGTATGGGGCAATGGGGCTAGAGGTTGCCCCAAATGCCTTATTAGCCGCAAAAAGATTTTTGGATACCAATTTTCCCAATTTTTTGTGCCCTCAATTGCTTCACTATTACTATATGATAAACACTTGATACTGATTCTTAGTTTATTGGAATAGTATAGTTGATAGATCAGGATTTTGGTTGATGTAAAAGGCCTGCATATGCAGAGAGAATGGGGTGTAAGTGGAGGTTCAGGGTGCGTGTGGAGTAGGTTTTGGGAGGAAGGTTAGTGGTCGGATGCAAGTTTGAGGAAGAAGATGATGGGGCAGGGGGAAGATGGAAAAGAGGATGGGGAAAGGAATAAAATGTTTTAAGATAATAATATCGCTCTTTTTTTCTATTTTTTTTTTAACTATACGTGTTCATTTAATGGAAATGTTGGATGGAAATTGATATAAGGACGTTTTGTGCAATTGAACATGTGAAAAAATAGAAGACATGGACGTTTTGCATAATAATAGTGATAGTTAAGGCACTATGTGCTAATTACCTTAATTCGAAATAACGAAGGGTAAGATTGCGGCTTATGGAGTGGGGTTGGGTGCGGTAGAGTGAGTTTTGGGGTTGTTTGGACCTTTGTGTAGTAAGAAATTAAGGTGAAAATGCTGCCATGTCAGCAGTACAATATCCTTAGAATTTTAGATTTTTTCCACAATAACTTTTACATTTGAACTATGAATAGGAAATTGTGACAATAATTTGATTGCACGAGTTATTCGAAGTAAACCCTTGTTTGATGAAAATTAATATCAATTTTTTAACAAATTTTAATAGAAATTTATAAAAAATATGTGATTGAAAAGTTGTGAATTTCATAAAATATGTGGTAAAAGTTAATTGTTGATTTTAATTTAAATTCCTACCAGCTTAAACATTTGGCTTAAGCGAAACTAAGTTGGAATATAAAAGTTTGGTATGTTAACTGACAAACTTTATAACATTATTTCAAGAAAATTGACGTTTTTATTTATAATTAACTTGAAAAATGTAGTAAAGATAACGGATTGTTTGACATTACTTTTGAAAAGTTAAAATGAGCTTTTGAAATTCAAAAACTGATTTTCGATTCATTTGGCTAATTTATTGAAAATGCTTTTTATAGTTAGAAGAGTTTTTAGAAGAAACTAGTCTAATGTGGCTTCATGTAAAAACACTTCTGAAATATAGAATTCTTTTAAAATTAGTTTTCAAACAAAAATAAAGATAGTTTCCTCCAAATTCTCTTTTACAGAAAATAAAAGTAAAAGTAAAAGTCATATCAAATGACCTTTAAGTATGTTCTAAATTTTCATCTAATGAATCTCTTACCTTTTAATTTATAACAAAAAGTTCCCATTATACAGTTTTGTTACATTTGGACGTTAAAATCCAATCAACACTTACATGACCTTGTTTGACCCCGATTTTTGGAAAAAAAAAATTGTTTTAAATTAGTGATTTTTTGGAGAATATGTGGTTAAAAAATAGGGAAATTTTTTGAATTTACGTGTAAAATTATTTTAAGAAAAAAAGTGTGATTGAAAATGAGTTTTGAAAAAATAAAGTCCAAACACCAATCAAGTTTCAATATATACTCTGGCAAACGGAAGTTCACTAATATATAGAGAGACAGAGAAAGTATAAAGAAACGTGTTTCCCTTCAATGCCTTCATCTCCAATACACGCTTGCTTCCTTCTAATACACGCTTCCCAGGTAA
This sequence comes from Fraxinus sp. 1973-6204, assembly GCA_903798365.1. Classification (NCBI taxonomy): domain Eukaryota; kingdom Viridiplantae; phylum Streptophyta; class Magnoliopsida; order Lamiales; family Oleaceae; genus Fraxinus; species Fraxinus sp. 1973-6204. The sequence goes on along the minus strand of CAIGRR010092406.1, from coordinate 3,241 downwards.
TAAATGGTAATCACGGCAACCAATGTGCGAGCTCGAGGCTACACATGTGTGGGCACGCGTAAGATGGACCGCCCCATCAGGTCCGTTCATCAAATGACGTTTTGAATTCAACGGTGCTGATGAACCAAGAATATGAATGGTGAGGATGGGATCAACAATCATCTAACGGTTAAGGCTCATTGACATCACCTATATAAGGCTAAGCTCCCTTATTTGTTTGATTTTCATTTCGCAAAAACCTCACATAACTCTTCTATTCCGGCAACTAGCACCTTGCAAATCTGACGTCCTTTGATAACTTAAGGTGATTGTCTCTCTGTTCGAAACCAACATTTAGGTAAAATTCTCTTCCTTGCACTTTATTTCAAAATCAAAATGGTTTCCAAAGTTTTTGGGCACAAGTCTAGTGAGGAGAAGCTCTACCTTGGGAGTTCGGAGGTGAGGGAACCAATTACTCTCTCCTCGGATGATATAGGTATGGCTATCAGGTCGACAGAGAACGTATGGAGATTACCCATCCCTCTTGTAGATACTTCCATTAAGTGGGGAGCTTCTGAATATCCTTCCAAGATCACCTTAGAAAAACTAGTTAAGTGTAGGGAGGTCTTTAGGATTCCTGATACATAGATCTCATTATTCGTGATCCCAATTAAAGAGCCTGCTATCCAAGGTCAGGTTGCGTGGCGATAAGCGAAAATCTGTTAAAAGTGGGTTTTAGGCTCCTTTTCCACCCCTTTTTTAGGTTAGTCTTGTGCTCGTATGGGCTAGCTCCGACCTAATTCCATCATAACTCTTGGGCACAGATGGTTTGGTCATGGATGCAGTGGAGTCAGGCCAGTCTGGGCGTTTACATGCCCTTTAGCGTCTTTCATTTCCTATACTTCCCCAAAAGCGTAGCCGGAGGTGATAAGAGTAAGGGGTAGTATTATCTGACTCCATTGTGATCTCACTCCCCCTTCATAATAGATACACCCTCTTCAGTGAAAAAGTGGAAGAAGTCATAGTTTTTGGTGTCAGGTTGGTGGGACACCATGGAGGACGACCCCATGGATCCTCTTACAGTTCCAACCTCCTATTCTTTTGCTAGTAAGTTCTTCTGCCTAACTACTTGATTTTTTAAAATGAGTTCTTATGGTTTAACATTTTCTTTGCTTGCAGGTTCGTTGCCGATATGTGAAATCTCTACTAAAGAGTGGGATATCATCCACATTTACCAACAACCACCTAAAGATCGGAGTTACAGCTAGCTGATCGACAAGAACACACACTTTACCTAAAACAGACTGATGGCATCCCGGGGTGAGTTATCTGCACTTTTGAATTCTGTTTAATACGTTACTTGAATGTTCTAACTCTTTTCTCTTCTTTCAGACGATTGCTTAAAAAAGAAAACATTGAGGCTAGATTTAACCACAATCCGGTGCAGTATGGCTGAGGTGAGGGCCTTAAAGACCAGTTCGTTTACGTATAAGAAGCAGGCAGAAAAATTGAACCTGCTAAGTAAAAGGCAATCGCTTTTAGAGGAGGAAAAAGTGGAGAAGAACACTTCACTAGTAAATAGGAGAAGGACGGGCCTATCAGGGGTGTCATCTTCAGTCGTAGCAGTGGCCAAACCACCACCTCCTCCTCATATTCCTATTGGGGTGGTCAAAACCATTACTCCTGACGTGCCGCTTATGTGGCGGTGCCACATCTGATCTCGCCGGCCAACCAGCGAAGCCACTTCGGAAGAGGATGAAAAAACCCGCGAATCTCTTTCCTCGCAACAAAGCATCTGGCTTTCTTGGGAGCAAGAAATATGAACTCTCTGAAGCTGTTCTGGAAATGTTGCCTCCTGAGACTGCCTCTGTCGTCTGGACTCACAACAAATTTTGGGCTGAAAAGTGGCAAACTCACGTCGTCCTTTGTGAAGTCGAGGATCTATTGGCGGCTAACAACGCTTGTGTAGCCCGCACGCTAAGTATTGGCACTAGGATAGAGGACCTGGTTCGGAGTCTTCGCCAAAAAAATGAGGAACTAAGCCAAAGGCTGGAGACCTCGGAGAAGTGGGAAGAGTAACTAAGGAAAGCTAAAAAGGGGGGCAGAAGAGGCTGAGGTGAAGAATACTGAGGTGGAGGTGAAATTGGATGTTGTCGAGATACAAGTAAATCAATTGAAAAATGAACTCCAAGAGTAAGTTTCCCAGGTGGCAGCACTTATCGAGCGAATTGATCAGTCTAATGAATACCAAAGGATCACCTCGGAGGCATTGGAGGGGGGCCAATAAAGAAATAGCTGAACTAAGGATGCTAACTGAGGCCCAGAATGAGGAGATAGAATCTCTGAAAGCAGAGGTAAAGAAGGTAGGCGAAGTGCCTACTGGAGGTCGGGCCGACCTTGCAGCTGAAGAGGAAAAAGATCCCTAAGAGGAAGTGGGGATGGGCCTATTGTAGTTGTAGATCCTTAGCCATTTTTTCCCTTTTTTTAATGGCTTCAGCCTGGAAAATTGTAATGAATGTAGTGACATTTTCTTAATTGAGATGTGTAATTGTTTAACTCAGATAGACTAACTATAAACACCTCATTTCAATGAATGAAGAAATGTAAGCAACTCGCTTCAACTAATGAACAAGTGTAAACACATCGCTTCAATGAATGAAGAAGTGTAAACAACTCGCTTCAACTAATGAACATCTTCGACAAAGGTGGCCTCGTAGGGAGCATCTCGCACCTCTCCAAAGGCGTTCTCTCTAAGTGGATGGTGCATCCGTGGAGAGCATCACTTTCGCAGGGCAGATGAGGTGACCCCAGTGGGATCATCATGTGCCTTTCCTGACGAATTGGATATCCTTGATAGAGGTGGCCCCATGGGAGACATCACACACCTTTTCAAGGGCGTTTTCTACGGTAGATGGTGTATCAGTGGAAAGCATCACTTTCAAAGGGTAAATGAAGAGACCCTAGTGGAGGCGTCGTACGCCTCTTCTAACGAAGTGGACATCCTTGACAGAGGTGGCCCGGTGGGAGGCATCACGCACCTCTTCAAAAGCGTTCTCCACAGCGGATGGTCTATCAGTGGAAAGCGTCACTTTCGAAGGGTAAATGAGGCGACTCCAGTGGGGGCATCGCGCGCCTCTCCTAACGAAGTGGACATCTTTGACATAGGTAATCCCGTGGGAGGCATTACACACCTCTTCAAGGGTGTTCTCCACTGTAGATGGTGCATCCATGGAAAGTATCACTTTCAAATGGAAAATGAGCC
>CAIGRR010092397.1:0-21345 GCA_903798365.1 Fraxinus sp. 1973-6204 | reverse complement strand
AGCGGTGTCAAATTGGTTGGCCTAGCTCGGGTTCCAGCATGATCAATTTAGTGTGGGCTGGGCCCAGCCCGTGTGTGTACGGTGCCCATGGCCCAACTTGCTTTTAGAAGAAAAGCAATGAAAAGGAATAGGAAGATTCCCAATCGCGGCCTTGGATTCAAAGCTGGTACATCTACGTTTTGGTACAACCGCTTCGCAGAGATGAGAGAAGAGAACTACCATATTGGAGCAAATGATCGTCTACAATGCATACAAGTGCAGTTTGCTGCAGTTATGTCCATTAATTAATTAATGACTTTTATTTTGCGGCAATTAACAAAATATTTTAATAAAATATTAATAATAAGGTTAAATTCATGTCACGATTTATGCTTACAAGTCATATCCCAAGGTCTCCTCCATGCCAACAATAAGGCTCACTCCTATCTTTGAAACCTCATACATTTTCCCCAAGAATACCGTCTAGTGCTCTACGTAAGCGCAATCACCTCAAGCACGAGATTGTTTGTTATCCAATACTCGGGATGAACTCTCCCTCAACTTGGCCAGCTTGATGGTATGACTACTAGTCCATGCTACGAGGGTCATTGATGTGCCCTCCAACAATATCTTAAATCATATTGGGATTCTACTATCATAGTCCTAACGGGGATGGCAACGGGCGCGAGGCCAGTCGGGATTTAAAAATCCTCATCCAAGTATTTATTTATCTTTTTAAATACAATTTTATTTAGAAAACATAAAAATAAAAATGATAAAAAGTTTAGTTTTGTCCTGTTTACCATTCAAAGTGTGGCAACGCGAAAACGATTGAGGGCGGATAAGCCAGTCAAAAATCCCAAAACACCTCAACTAAGTTAGATTACTCTACTTCTTAATTACACATTTCATTCACTTTTATTAAATTCTATTAAAAATTTCATTGTTATCTACACCAAGCCCGGTCTATAACATATTTATTATTCTTTTTTCCACGATAATTAACATTAAAATCCCCACAAAATACTATTATTAATTATTAATACAACATAGTTTTACAGCCACTGTACAAACTTCAGCGTATTCTGCTGCAGGTTTTGTCATCCCATTCTCTCCTCTCTAAAAACTCTCTCTCTCTCATGCTCCCACGCACTCAGTCCCTTAAATTCTACTCCACGGCCTTGGCTTCAATTGCCATATAGTGCATATATTTTTTTAGTCCATCAACTTTCTCGCTTTACTTTTTTTTTTTTCCAACCAAAATCACTTGTATTTTCACTAGTTGAACTTTGTATTCGAATTTCCTACCAGAATTTCCAGTAAGTTTTTGTTCCCTCTTTTTCGGTTTGTGAGTATGTAAGTGTCTGTATGTGATATACAGCGACATGTTTGATGTAAAGTTAACAGTTTCATGTATTTGCTCCTTAATTATTCTGACCATGATTTGTTGTTGTACATCGTTCATAAGACATTGTACATAGTTTTGGCGGGATGTCACGTTGCTCGAAAAGATCCATTTTTGGGTTCTGATTCTTATGCGGAGCATAAATAAAACACGAGCTTGGCTGTAGGGATTCGACAGATAAGCCAAACTCGATAGTGCCTGAGGGGGATTCCCGCTGATAAAGTAGTTGATTGAGAATAGGTTACGACGCCTTCCGGGTATCAAGATATGAGAATGACAATTGATCTGTCAGATTCTATCTGATAATAGGCACAAGTACTAGTTCACGATTTGCAATAGTTTTGGCAGGGTAAAAGCTGCGTCTAAATTATCCAGAGTTATTCAAGAAATTGTGCAATGTGAATACATTTTCCAGTATGTTTTCGTTACTTAAGAGTTTCAATTTATATTTTATGGTTACTTAAAGTTGATAATATATGGTAAAAAATGCATTGATGTCATGTTGTCTTGTGATTTGTTATATATTATTTGAAACTTGGGGATACCTTGATTTTTTTTCGTTTACTATCTCAGGCTAGAAGAATCATGACTGGCCATCTAGTTGACGTTCATCCCTGTGAACTCAATTTTATATGTAAGTGCAATGTTGAGTTATGTTGCTAGGATAGATATGGATACGTTTATGGTTTATTTCTGGCTTTTGGCTGTGTAAATGCATACATCATATTGCATCCGAATCTAGGTGTATGCCATACATTTAATAATGTCACTATAGTTTCATTCATCAGTATTCTTAAAAGAGAATTCTATCTAGAAACATGGAACGCTTTTTTAACTTGCCTCAGAGCTTTAGCTGCATTGTCTTGAATAGACTGATTCCCTGTCAGGTGGCATTGGATTGAGTCTTCACACTGGGAATTAAAGTATTTTCATTCAGACTCAAATAGAAAATTTGTTAACTTCAATTCCAATGCCCCAATTCCATGCGCTAAGCATGGGCACCCCGGAATTCATGTTTACTATTATAGTACCATTTTGAGTCACCTTCACTGTGTTTGTGGATACTTGGGGATGATTGTGAAATGTATGCCTTCGGATGACAGCTATTAAGTGTCGTGGTTCAGGATTTCTATCATTGCATACCTCCCAAAGTTCTAACTGGTACGAGGTCTATAAGTTATTTGATCTCAATGAGAAAACTTTGTGGAGGTGAATTTCTATATAGTTATTTTAGATGTGGTAGGAAATATGACAGAATTGTGTTATTTTGTTGGGACACGAATAAAGTTTAATTTTGAAGCACTCATCTTGAGGAACATAGCCCTCTTAATGCATATCACAAATTCCTTTTAGTGTTGTAGTTTCCACCACCTACTTGCTCTTCTGCTCGTGAAAACTATACCAGAATTGTCTTCATCCTCTTTTACCTTACCTTTCTAAAGGTAATAAATGCACATGGTAGCTATCTAACTGTGCTATTTTGAGAAAGTATACTGGTTCTGTTTTCTGAAATTATGGTTCTGTCCTTAGTCAGAGGTTGAAAAAGAACTCTTACTGATTATGAGATTATCGAATAACAATATTTGTAATTCAAGTGATTGGGTTTTTACAATCCATGTAATGTATTCTTTATGTTTATGCTTCTTGTTTAGGAACCAGGGAATGGCTTTATTATCTACTTTTGCTCCCCTCTTCATCAATTTCATCACAAATTCACATTGCTCAAGTGATTAATCATCATAATATCTATGTAAATCATACCTGCTGTTTAAATGATTAATCATTGTAATATCTATGTAATTTATATCTACAATAGTACAAGTCTCACACTGCCTTCTCCTTCTTTAGTTGAGGTGAAGAAACAAAGTTCATGCTCTGTTCACCTCACCAATCTCAGTGATCAATATGTAGCTTTTAAGGTAACTGACTTTGAACTTGCAGTACACTATCATGATGTAATCTCTCCGGAAAGGATTTACAGCCTTTCTAGTTGTATGATAGTCTGATCAGAAACCATTCCTTTATTTGATTACAGAATTTATAAAGTAATTATGTAAATTTAACACGATCTCCACTCTTTAGAGAGACTGGTGAAATGGCAATATAATTTATTTGGCAGGTGAAGACTACATCACCCAAGAAGTACTGTGTGTGACCTAATGTAGGCATAATCAAGCCAAATTCAACATGTGATTTTAAAGGTATTTAAGTGTATTCCTTGTTGTATACTGTCCAATTTCATGCTATATCTCGATAAATAACGTGTTTAATGTAGTTGCTTTCTATAACAGCACTTGGCTAATAATTTTTGAACACTTATTTTTTATCAATTATTTCATGTTGCATCATTGTCATTCATCACATGAACCCTGGGCAAATTAAGCACTATTTGTTTTCTACAAATTCTAGGTATTGGTACCGATGGGGTACAGTCTCTAACGTTTTGGTTATTAAAATCAGATGTTTAGCATGTAGCTTAGCAGCTTCTTTGACTATTTGTAGTACGATCCTTAGGATTTTAAATACTTTGCTACATTTATCTTCTTGGTGTTGTAGTTACCATGCAAGCACAGAAATCTGCTCCTGATGATATGCAATGCAAGGATAAATTCCTGATTCAGGATACGATTGTGCCGTATGGCACAACAGAAGAGGAGATTACATCTGGCATGGTATGATTGCTCTAAAGCTGATTGATGATAATTATCTGGCCTTTATTCTTGTGTTTCAAAAACCAATATCGGAATTGTTTCAAAAACTGATCTTCTTGTGGCAGTTTGCAAAAGACGGTCATAAATATATCGAAGAGAGAAAGCTTCAGGTTTTTCTTACTATCCCAGCCCATTCTCCCATGTTGCTGCACGTTAATGGAATTTTGAAGCAAGAACCATCAAATGACACTTCAATCCTCAAAGAAAAATTGCAGAGCAGAGTCGAACATTTACCCCCTCCCCAGATGGTGAGAGATTTTAACATAATTTTTGCTTTAGCATTATGTGATCGATGCCAAGTGCCAACATTCAGGAGGCTTTCACTGCTTGTATGCTGTCAGCATTTCATGAAAACTCCTTGATAATTGTTTTGTTATTTGAGATTGTGCTATTGGTTGTTTGATATCATGTCATTCAGCTGAATTGACATGTTCACCTCACTGCTCTAGTTTTCAGATATGTTAGTGAAATTATAGGAATTGTTAAGTATAATTTCGAATACATTATTACTCCAAAGTCTGAACTCGATGACTGTTTTTCTATATCGAATATCTCTGATTATATCGCAGAACCTTCCCCTTATTGACCTGACCACCATAGTAAAGTTCACTCTCTCTGGTGCAGCTAGTTAAAAACGTTGAGGATGCCAAGATTATCACAAACGCGGAAGAGCTTATATTGCCTAATGTTGTGGAAAATGTGAAGTCTGTCCCTGCTAAGCTTAAACCTGACAAGGATGAAGATTTTAAGCCAGACAAGTACAAGGAATCAAGTCAAGTGAAGGATGTGGAAGAAACAAAGTTGAAATTCTCAAACGATATTGAGGAGTTGAAATCAAAAATAATTGCCCTGGATTCAAAACTAATTGAGGTTAGTTTCTTCACCTTGTCATATCAAAACTTAGGTTGCGAGGCAATTTTGAAGCTGCATATATTTCATTCTTGGGAAGTATATGCAAATAATATTACGGCGGTGACAAAATTTTTGACTTCCATGACAATTGTTTCAGGCCCAAGATACCATCACGATGCTAAAAGAAGAAAAGAAAAGTACCATTCATGAGAACGAAATATTAAAGCTAGAGTTGGTTAGTGACTTCACTTCTTTATCATATTCTCACCTTTTTTATTATATAGGTTAACCTCATTATACTGTCCCTTGAATGCTCCACCTACTTTCTTGTAATGGCTGAATGGGTATATATGACAGATTCTTTATTATTCATTTCATTTTTTTTTTCTTTTTTTTTTTTTTTGGGTGGGGTGAGGGGTTGGTAATCTACTTGTATAGACTACATTACTGCATGAATTACATTAGAACGTGACAGAACAAGACACATTACCTGGCTTTAGGTCATCAATCCAATTGATAGCTCTTGGAGAATATTTGGCTAAGGTTATAAATATTACTTATAGCACATGTTTGATACACAATCTTTAAAACTCATTTTCAATCATATAATCTTCCAATAAAATAATTTCACGTGGACCCATAATTTAAAGTACATGTTCTCCAAAAAAATCAATTTTCGCTAAGTTTATTCTAAATTTTTTTACACCGAACAGGCCTTAAGTAAATAAGTAAGCTTTAAAAGAAAATATTTTTATATTGGTCGAAGTTTATGTCAAGTATTGTGACTCCAATCCACCAAAACTGAGCTCAGTTAACACAAAATCTACACCACAATCACAAACGAAAACCTCCCAACCTTTCTTCCCAAAACCGGTTGCTCCAAGGTGCCTACAAAGGGCTGAGTGTGAATGATATTGGTAGCCCAAAAACCAGCTACAAAAGCTAAGAGAAGAAGAGAAGAAGGTGGCACAAAGCTAAGGAAAGCACAAAGCCAAAGGAACACTCTTTTCTCTCTAAAACATACGGCTGCCCAACATTCACGCTAAACTAACACAAAATAGTAACGGGTAGCTTATATAGGCCAAAGGGAGTGGGCTTTAGGTTAAGGTAAGTAAGGCCTAATAGATAACAATAAATGGGCTGCCAACCCTAAAACCATCCAAGGTAATGGGTCGGGCCATGAGCAACACTAATAAAATTAGGCTACTTCAAATGGCAAATAGGTTGTAGGAATGATTTGTTCGATTGTGGGTCGACATTTCACTTCACTCATCGGCCGAGACCTATTATGAAGTATAATCCAATAAAACTGATTTAACATCATTGCCCGGATTTATTGGGTATCAAAACCAAACAGTTTCCAATTGCTAATTAATAAGTTCTTTATTCTGACTTATAAACATGTTTGAGAGTTGTTTATAATTGATTTAAATTATAAATAGATAGAAACGAGCAGTTAATAAGTGGGTACTACTTTTAAGTTCCACGAAATATGTGGATAAAAAATGATTTGACCGATTATAAACAAGTGCCAAACAAGGGAGCATAAGAATTACATTCAAAATAAGTATTTCTTCATTCCTAAAATTAAGAGAGCAATATATTTTAGACATGTTTTGAAACAAAGGGTGGCTTTAATTCAACAATGTCGACTTAATCTTTCTAGTAACACCTGCTATTTACAGGTAATGTCGAGGAGAAAGATTGGCACAACAAAAGTTCGAGTTGGATTCCCCCCTTTGTTCGTTTGCATGGTAGCGCTTATTAGTCTGGTTGTAGGATGCTTGTTGCGTGCATAGTGCAGGAGTTTATGAAGGTGTTCATGTAACTATTTAGATATGTATTTCAATGTGCCTGATAGAGATGGCTCTAATATCTGGATTATCATGCCCATCCTTTTGTACCATGATCTTCGAAATCTTTCAACACGAATGTAAAGAGAACTAGTTTGTCGAATAGAATAAGAATGCAAGCTTGCAGTTTCACCCAATCTTCAAGATTCTATTCATCGGGTCATGCTGTAAACAAGGTTCAAGTCTACCATTTCATTAGGATGCCTAAACTGCATACATTACTGCTACCAGTGAGTTAAACTGCCTCAACTGCTTATGTCGACTGATATTTTCTTGAATTCTTAGGACTTTTGCCGCTTCATCCATACAAGGATAGAGAACTCTGTCGGTCTGTAAGCTTCGTGAAAGTATTACCACAACTTGTGATCCAATATGGATCTACTTAATGCAAGCCTAATAAGCAGGAAAATATTATAGTAAGAGAAGCTAAAGACGATTTACTCAACCAATTTTTCCAATTCAATCCCTTTTTTTTTTTTCCTGAAAATAAGGCTCGTGAAAACTCTAAAAAGTTAAGCACTGATATAGCTTAAAATATAATTGGATTCTGATATTAACTCGTGTACAACAAGAAAACAATATACAATACTATGGAGTTTATATACAAAACCAGTTCCCCACACAAACTATTAGGTAAGTGAACATTACAAAACAAATAGTTTTACAATCCATGCTAATTTAGACATCCGCTTGATCTCAATAACGAAATATGCTATAATATTAACAAATGGAAGCCAAAAATTGATTTATGTACACCTAGTAACACAGGGCAAACGATCTAATTCAGTGTTCTTGCAGCTTTTCGAGTTCTTCTGGGAAACGATGCACGCTTCTTTCAGTTGGTGAGCCGGGTACGAAAGGAACAAAACCACGACCACCAAAAACAGGACGCATGAAAGCATTATCGAATTTTCTCCAATAATAATGGACATTACGAGGGGATAGGAGCATCCGTAAACTGTTTGGACGGGGCACGTTTTGGCCAACTCCACTAGCTTCTGAAGTTTGTCCGTGTGTTATGCTTTGTCCATACAGATCGGTTATGGAATCCTGCTCACCGCCAAGAAGTGGCAGTGTGATGGAATGCGGGGTAACTGGCTCCGATGAAATCATTCTGGTTAATTGTTTTGATGAAGGCAGTAAGAACCTCACCAGAGGTTTAGTGATCAAGCCAAACACCTGCATAGACCCAAAAGGCCATATGTTCATATCCTTTGACAATAAATGAAGTATAAAAGTCATGTATTGAACCACCTCATTCAAATTCACAATGTCAGAGAGAAGAAATTTCTATATGTAGATTATTGATCAGATAAAGGTTGGGCATTCAAGTCTTGGAGCCACCAATTTAAAAAATTGTGCATGCATTTTGTCTTAGAAGAGGTATTTCGAACATTTTGGGATTGCACTAAGAGAAACTTTACAAAATTAGGATGATGGATTTCCAAAAAATCTTGACCCAATTGTGTATCCTTCCAAGCAGTTTTCAGAAGCTTGAGATATCTTACCACAGTGCTAAAAAGAACTACTGTTATGGTACTGGTAATCATGATAGCATTCTCACGAACATTGGTGTGTCCCAAACTTGTAAACTGCACGAGTGAAATGCAAAATTCTGTTAGAATTCCTACGATATAAAATACAAACTTACCAACAGTTTATCGTTTCCCGTAACACGTCAATAGAAGAGCATTATCAATCTACGCAAAGGTCATAGAATTATTTGTGAATCTTAACAAGGGAAAAGGACTTGAACATAATATTTTGATAATTAAGATTAAATAATGATTTTCATTTAATATAAAATTTTCGATAGTTTAAATGATTTTCAGTTGCAAATATATTTAATGAAAAATTTAAGAGCAACGGCTCAGGTCAGCTGAGAAATGAACTAGATCAAACCAAACTGAGTACCAATAAGAATTCTATATATGTATAAAAAAACCAAATAGTTCCATGTGGGGTATTAATTGAACCAAAACAGACAAGCACCGACTTGTTCTGGTTTAGTTCATTCCTATTCTTGTTGCACTTCAAAAAAATTGCTCGTGTGTCAAAACTTGTGTATATTTTCTTACTTAAACTTTCTTACATCCAGTTTTAGGCAACAAAAGTATTGATTGATTCAAAAATGTTCAAAATATTGTGAATGCACTTTCAGCGTTGATAAAGGTGGGGAAAAACATTCTATTTTACTGAGATAGTCATAGCTAATAATTTACCTGTTTATAAGCAAGCGCCATCGAAACAGCACCTCGCATAAGACCAGCCCACCATATTGTAATCTGCAAATCACAAATGGAAGCATTGTTAGATAGCTCAAACAAAGGAGAATGTTGTACAGTTGAAATGATTATTTCTGAGCTCATACTTGCTTCTTAAAGTCGATTTTATCATATGGAGACTTCTTGGTCAAGTTAGACAGGAACGATAGAGGAAAAATGAAGGCTGCTCGTCCAACCAAAACCAATCCCAACAGAATTCCACTGACAGAAATTGACGTCTTCAGGCTGACAATAACCAAAAAAGTCAATGTTTTTCTAACTAAATAGCATACAAAATCTCTTCTTGTATAGCAAAGTTCATGAAACTACACTATGGTGGCTAAGCCTCCATTTGGGAAAATTTTATAAACGGTTTAAATTATAAATTGATAGAAATGAATGATGGATAGTACTTATGGGTCCAATGGAATGTATGGTTAAAAATAAAGTTTGATCATCTATAAATTTTGCCAAGCGGAGGCTAAATATTTCATCTACATATAAACCATACCTGCTACTTACAACACGCCACTTCTCAATGTCCAGAGCATCCATGCCAACATAAAGAAATATGAATATCTCAGCAACAAATGACAAAGTGGCAAAGGCGTGCCTGCAGAATAGTTGAAGATACAAATCAATAAGAAACGTCAATTTATTAAGTAACTTAGGGTATGGGAAGTGTCATAAGCAACAATGTATTCTAAAAGTGTTATGTTGTGCAAAGTAATGCCATACTTGGTGGTTACTCTTGAGTTCTCGGTGACATTATGCCAGGTGTAGTGTGACATCACAATGCCGCAGAAGAAAACAGTGAGTATAGCGCTTAAATTGAATAACTGCACGACATATTAGGCCGAAAGAAAGGTTCATTTGTTAAATCGGAACAATAGGTGAAGGATTCTTAAAAGTTGTCAAAGAAGAATGCCAAGTTCTATAAGCTCCTTACAAGTTGTGCAAAATACTTACTTCAGATAGCATGTAGGAAAGGTATGCCAAAAGCATCATAATGGCAACCTCACGATCTGTGGAATGCCTGTAGTTCATCAAAAAAATAGTCATAGAAATTAGAGAACAGTACTGGTGAAGAATAGGCTTTTGCCTTAACAAATGATTTCTTTTAACATATCATGTCTATCTATCAGAACATTAACGATGAACATCCTGCAATTCGTAAATTCATTAGGTGGTATATGAAATTTGTATATATCTCGTCCCATTCAGGTTAAGTTGGCCTGAAAACCCTTATGTGACTTGAACCAATTCCATCAAAAATAAATATGCACATATATCTGGTGCACAAAAACTTGATGATTTGTTAAAAAATTATGAGACCTAAGAACTTTTTTGAACTCTTGTGCAAATATAAATTTGTTGGAAAAGAAAATAACAAGTATCAACTTCAACTTAATTAACGCTGATAACAAAATAACAAGTATGGATATCCTCACAAACCTTCCAAAGTAGAGTTTCTTTATGACGTATGCACTAAGCAGTCCAGCCTGCAGCAGATGAAAAATGTGAAAAATTACTCAATTTAAAAGAAATTAGAAGCTTAAACTCACAACACACACCTCCCAGAGAGGGGGGTGGGGGGTGGGGTGGTTGTGAGGAGAGAGAGGGAGGGAGGAATGAATACTCACAACAACTCCCAATATGGTGCTTGTTATGAATAAATACAAAAAATTCCCAAATAGCTCCAAAGCTATAGTGGTGTTTATATGAGTCAGGTCAAGATTCTGAACTGCATTGAAGAGAACCACGGATGTCGCATCATTTACAACTCCTTCCCCAAAGACTAGACTGTACAATAAAGGTGTCTCATCCTGATTTAGGACCTGTAGCATCAGATATAATGCATCAGGCAGTGAAGCAAGATTTTCAGTTCTGATTTCAACAGCATAATGCGGCAAAATTTACCTGCAAGGTGCATACGGAATCTGTTGCAGCAAAAATTGCTCCAAGTGCTGAAGACAGTTTTTTTTTTTTTAGTTTGGAACAAAGACAAACGCGTTAGGCTACAATTTTTGTGTGTGTGTGTGTGAGAGAGAGAGAGAGAGAGAGGTACCAAGATATTCTCCAATTTCCAGATTAAAATCCATTTGCTGGAGAAGGCCGATAGCACCTGTCACAGAGTTTTGAAGATGTAGGCAACAGCACGATCATTTACATTCTAACAGATGAAATGAATGTTAAATAAATTTATAGAAATATTCAGAACTCAAAAAATTCTGAAAAAGCAATGATCTTCCTGTTTTTCAATTTTTATTCTTTATTCTTTTCCTTCTGATCCTCAAAATCAGCGTTGTTCAAGACAATCAAGTGGGGCAAATATACAAGTGTCCCTTGTCATGCATCACCCCTTCTTTCTCCAAAATCCAAAAGAAAGAAGAGCTTAATTAGGCTATGGGAACATGCTAGAATTAGGTTCTACAAGAGGAACCGAAGTTCAATTGAATGGATACACAGACATAAATTGATGGAACAGAAAGCCTTTCCTGCGTGCTGTTTTCCATGACTGAGAACAGATTTTCTTAAAAGAAGTTTCATGAGATGCAAAGGTATAGCATATCAAAGCCCATAAGTAAAGAAACTCTGTCTGTAGCTGTTGAAGTCCAAATTTGAAATGAATAAATGTGGCATCTCTGTAACAGCTTAAACATTTAGATAAGGTGGTTAATACGGTAGAGCAACAAAAAATATCTAGGTTCACTTCTTTCCGCCACCCATTAATGAAAATTTTGCACATTTCTTTAATGAAAAATGATTCGAGCCTGCATGTAAGAGAGCGTGTTGAAGATCAAATTTAAATATATAAGCATGGCTTACATCTAAAACCTTTAGTTTTTAGATGAGGTCGTTAATAGTAGTAGAGTGGACAACTTCTTACATGTGAAACATTAGAAGAAGTAGAATCGATGCTCGTTAAAAAGTATGCATCAGCCAGCTAAGATGATATATTTATTTTTCATTATCGTTAAATTTGTTTAGCTCTTTCCATAAAGATCCGAAGGAGCAAGAGAGACATTAATGATTTTCTTGTTAGATATTAACAAATATTGTTGAGACAAGATATACAAGAAAAGGCAATTTATGCATACCCAATGATATAACGACGAACGAAATCAAAGTACCAATTGCTCCAAACAGCATTATAGTCGAGAAATTGCGAAAAAATTGTTTCTTTTTGACCTGGAACCTGATGAATAGTGTGGGTAAAAAAGAACAGTACTTAATATAACCTGTGCAAACCATTACAATTTACAAACATAATTAGCTATCATTATATATAATTAAATTAACATACTCCCTATTCCGAAGGTCTACAGGGGCTCAAGAAGGTTAGCATTACTATTTGAAGCAACAAAAGGGTAACAAAAGTAGGAATACTCATACTCAACCTACAAAAATATAGTAAACATTTCTTGTAAAATGTTCTGAGTCAAAACTGCGGAGAGGAAAAAGTGCACATCATAATACGAGAATCAATCTCTTCAAACTTTTTACATTCTTTGTCTTGAATTTACTTCAAAATCTCTTAAATTCAACAAAAAGAATAAAGATTGGAAAGTATAGAACAGTTAACCCCGTGAGCTATGGTTGGATGCTGACCCCTTAAGAAGTTAAAGATTCGTTAAATAGTGCGAGCATACAAGAAGCGTGTGTAGTAGGCATTTCGGTTGTTTTTTTTTCTAATGTCTTCCCTTTGAAGTTTCATGGTTCCTACAATACATAAGAAGTTAAAGATTCGTTAAATAGTGCGAGCATATAAGAAGCGTGTGTAGTAGGCATTTCGGTTGTTTTTTTTCTAATGTCTTCCCTTTGAAGTTTCACGGTTCCTACAATACAATCACTGGTCATTTTCCATACTGCAGTTGAATTGTCACCTCTTAAGCTACTCACAATTTCCACTGCAAATCTTATGAGAAAAACTGAATTTCGAGAATAAAAGATGCGAAACACTCAAGTACTTGGCCGCATCTAAGAATTAATTCTTGGATGCCTTGTAGTGCGAAAGAATTTGAATATAAATATCTAAAGAAAAAACCAAGATTGTAGTTTTAAAACAGAGAACAATATGTTGAAATGCCTGACATACCCAGCATTAAAAATGATTGGTGGAAGAAGATAAATGAAGAAAAGATCTTCGCTGAATATCAAAAGACGCGAGCTTTTTCCACCACTTATTAGTAGAATCCCAACTCCAGTGCATACACCCTGTCATTTAAGTCACTCGCAATTACTTAATTACGTGAAAAACAGATAAATAGACGCTCAACTCCGCTAATATTCATACACATGTACTTACAATTATAAGGGCCGTGATGGATTCATTCATCCAGCGACTTTCCTCCAAGAGGTGACCGATCACAATACATGCACAAAGAAGTGCGACAAATAAGGTAATTGCAACCACTGAAGTGTTATCAGTGTCCGATAAGATGTTCATCTTTTGTAGCGTAGTTCCCAAGTCAAACCCCATTTGTTCAGAGACACAAATCACCGGATAGTATCCAAATTCCTAGCAGATCTCACTTCAATGTTTTGAAATCTGATCTCTGAACCTCATCCAATAAACTGAAATTAGCTATCACGCAGCAAATTGGCCGTGCCATACAGGGAAAAGTACGATTTTAAGATTATTGAGTCGATCAATTCAAGAAAAGCTCAACTTTGTTAACAGCAACATAGGCATAGGCATACGATTTTTATTTTTTAATTTTATTGTGGCACGCATATGTAATAAACGTGAAAGTACACATTCAGATCAAAACAACCCAAAAATCAACTTGGTACATAGTTGCCCCAAGAACAAACAAACATTCGCGTTATGTCTTAAAAGTACAGAAATGTCAAATTTACCTGTCGAATTCGAGAAAAATACATGAAAAATGTACTGTGAAGTCCAAGCTATATCTCAAATTCAGAAGCCCGACGATCAACTCAAATACCACTAACCTATCTTCCCAGAATCACACAAACTCAAAAAATCAAAGTCGACTTGCTCTAAACACCAGAAAACAAAACTGATAAACAACAAACTGCAGAACTCAAAGTCTGACGCAGATTCATTCAATCTCTTTCGAAAATCAGTTCGTTTAACTGAAAAATCCAACCTTTCTTTCCCCAGGATTAACTGAACATTAAAGCAGCTCGAACTAAAAGTGATGAATTTGAGACTTCTCTTCAATTTCACGAAATTATACTTTACGAAAGCTTTAAACCAACTGATAATTTTAGAGAGGAAAAAAACGACAGACGGATCGGAGGCTGATCGCGAAAGAGAATATAACTGTAATATGTCAGATAATAAAATTGAAGTATACGTGTAACCAAGGGTGTGTTTGAGCCAAGAACGTAGTCTGAAACAGTAGTTTGATAAAGAATGTGTGGTTGAAAAAGAAGGAAAAATTATTGATGTGATGGAAAATATTATATTATTGAATGTGTAATTGAAAATGAGTAAGATGATGAAAATAAAAATTTTAATTTGTCCCATCTTTTACATTCACGTTACATTAATTTTTTCTCACTCTTTATTTCAACCATACATTAATCAAATAAAATAATATTACAAAAAAATCTAAAAATTTTCATTACTTTTTTACTACATATTCTCCTATAAATTATTATTTCAAAAATTTTCAACATCCCAAAATGGGGCCAAACAGGGGCAAACAGGGCCGTTCCATTTGTTGGCCTAATGATTGATATCAGCCGTTTGATTGATGGTTATAACTTTGCTGAAATAATAAATTTGTGTATTAATGGAAATTGGTAATTAGATATCCTAATTTTCAAACTTAAAAAACAAGGTTGGTATTCAGTCATGCTACATATACACAATGATTTACAATTTAATTTACATCCTTGTGAATTGGCAAATTTCAATACATTGGTCTTAACAATACCTTTTTTCAATCAATGGTTAAATTGTTAACACATAGGATCTTAACAAAAGTGTACATATTTGAGTGCACAAGTAGCTTTATCCATTAGCATAACTAAAATTATTTCAATAAGGCTAGTCGTACAACCATTGTTCACAATTTGGTTGACAACTAGTGCGTTGAAAGATCCTAGTTATTGATTTCAAAAACAGTTTTTTTAAATGAACGCGTATGATTCAAATTATTTTCGTAATGATATAATTGTCTTCATCACTCTATTTTTCAATGAAAAGAAAAATAGATGGCGGTGAAGTAAAATCGATTTTAGATTCGACGTTAAAATTTAAGATGCTACTATCATAATATTTTTTGAAGTACTAGTTATAGTTAGTAATACGTAAAAATATGTCCAAGCATCTTTGAAAATATTTATAGCATAATGGACTAAAAAGTGATATTTAATATTTCTTGAAGTTACTACAAATAGATGGAGAGAAATTGTCCCATTACAATATTTTTTCAAGTACTTATTATAGTCAGTAGTACTTAGGGTGTTTTCGGTAGAGATTAAAATCGGATTAAAATTAAAAAATTAGCCGTTATTGTTGACTTTTATTAGACGAGTGAGAACCCGATAACGACTATATTTTTAATTTTAATTCAATTTTGAGCTGTACCAAACAAGCTCTTAAAATTTTACTTTTATTAGACGAGTGAGAACCCGATAACGACTATATTTTTAATTTTAATTCAATTTTGAGCTGTACCAAACAAGCTCTTAAAAATACTTCCTAGCGTCTTGGAAAATATTTATAGCATAACAGATTAAAGAGGGAAATCATATCAATATCAACACGATAAAAGGTGCTACTTATTTTGCATCTCTACGTCAACTTACTCCAAGCACTACCGAGCAAGAAAATTATATTCTTGTGACGATCTAGTTATCAATTTTGAAAATAATACCTTAAAATTACGTTAATAAAATTTCAAACTAATCTAAAATAATTAAGAAAAATACTATTTGTACACCAAATTTTACAACTTAGTGTACACCCCCGTCTATTGTGAGGGGGTGTCCATGTCATGCTTGATGTACACTTTTGAGTGTACATCAAGCATGCCTCAATAATTAATTAAAAACGTGCCAATAATTAAATAAAAATGTTCCAACAAATATCTTGTTAAGTTGAGGTAAGCTAAGGTTTGAAGCTTCCGTGTGTTCCCAACATAGTTCTCTTATTCTACACGGACCACATAAAAAAGTAAAGTCAATTACTTGGCGTGGCAATTATTCAAATTTCGAAGAGGTCTTCCGAAATTGATAAATTGTGTTTTTCTGATTCTTTAATCCCTTTCAAGCCATATATTACGTTGAATTGCATATTAATTTGTTTGTGCTCACATTATGTGAAAATAAAGCAATTGAAGTTTATGCAATAATGCCACAATTGTGTACTCATTCTACGTACTTAATTTACTTTTAGGGATAATTGCAGCAGTGATCCCTAACCTTTCGCTTTTTTTTTTTTGGATTTTACCACAACATTCACTTTGTGTTAGACATCCAAATCTTTCAAAAATTCACACGTGAGATCCAAATGGATGGAAACCATCCATCTTGCTGTAGTTGACTAAAAAAGTCAAAATTTGATCAATTAAAAGTGAAGTGTCTAATTGTACTTTTAACCCGTTTCTTTTTTCACCGATGGGTATTTTATTATTATCAAATTTAGAACCATATGATTTGTGTTGTTTCAAAATGTTCACTTCAAAAAAAAATATTTAAAAACAATAATAGAAAAGAAAGAGACGTGACTTGCAAAAAAGTAATTTTATATTTAAGATTTTTATGTTTTTGTCTTCTACGGAACCTTTATTTATTTATTTATGCGTGTAGTGTTAGGAATAGACTCTAGAAGCATTTTCATACATCATGTTAGATGGTCACTCACATCAATCTAACTAGGTAAACAAGTGAAAAGTGTATAAGATACTTAGATCTTTGAAAACGATTTCCGAGTGGGTTTGGCTAAGTCTATGAAGTAAATATGTTTTAAGTCGATGAAAGTTACTTAATTTAAAGCAAATGTGTGTTTGGGAAAGATTTTTATTGGTCAAGAGCATTTCTTGAGTGATGGTCTAATGGTAATGGAATTGACCACTTTAAAATTCTTCGGACGATGAATGTTGCAAAATTTTGGTTAAGTATTTATATATCATTCCTTGAAACATTTGAAACTTAAATCACATTTTAGGAGTTTAAATGATAAATTATAATGTGGGAGAGGATAATTGGATGAGAATCGATTAAGAGAGAGAGGGCAAAATGTTAATTTGATTTTAATTTATTTTATTGTTTTTAGCGCGTTTTGAGCATTTTTAGTTTTTCGTTGAAAATATTCAAAATGTCAAAAATGCGTTTAATCTTATTTTAAAAGAAATCAAAAATGACAAATTAAATAAATTTTGGATATTTTTCAAAATTGAAAATAGCAACCTAGACGTACTCGAATTTTTCATGAAAAACAAAGCAATTACGAAAAAGATATTAAACTCACCATCTTAATATCCTATAAAGAAAGGCTATCTTTACATTTTGATAGCAAATTATGCTTCTTGTACACTTGTGGTTGACACTTGACATTATCTATGACATCCCGTCTATGTGTCGAAAATCTAGCTATTAATTGGAAAAAAATGTTATTAAAATTAATGTACAAATATCTACAACTCATATAATGTCAAATTTGATGTAAAAAATGATATACATATAAGCATGATTGATAGCAGGAGAATAGCAAAATTCCTTAGTATATTGTGCTAATAGGAACGCACTTCCTTTCTTTTGCAAAAATGACAACCACATCGCTATATCAATCTTTCATTTGTAGAAATTGTCCTTTTTGTCCATGGCTGTCTTGTATCTCCATTAATGATTGTGTATCCTTCACATGGCTTATTTCATGTGAAGTAAAATACAACCTTCAATGATCAAATCTACACAAAGTTAAATACCTGGACGAGTATCTGAATCGAAAACCGATGAGTTTGGATCGATTCTCGGTTCTAGACCAAAAACCGAATCTAAATAATTTTTTAAATTTTTTATATTGAATTAATCAAATTATTTTATTTTTTCCTAAATAAATTAGCAAATTAATTAAACAAATCAGTCCAGTCCACCAATATTAATTTTTTGTTAGCCCAACATTTGAACCTTATCCTTCCCCTTCCCCTTTCCATTACAATTTCATTTGGTAGGTTATTCTCGTATAAATCCAAATCATTTGATAATTTTAAAACCTACATCTCCATTCCCAAATCGATTTTGAAGCTCCTTCATTTCACCGACAGCGGTGGCTACTGATTAAATCAAATAGTTGGTAAGTATTACCAATACTTAAAAATATTTTATTTTTATAACTTTTAATTTATATTTCATTTTCTTTATACGGGCTGCTTGAANATTCCCAAATCGATTTTGAAGCTCCTTCATTTCACCGACAGCGGTGGCTACTGATTAAATCAAATAGTTGGTAAGTATTACCAATACTTAAAAATATTTTATTTTTATAACTTTTAATTTATATTTCATTTTCTTTATACGGGCTGCTTGAAACAAATGAATTATTAATATGAATCACATATGTTTTAATATTAGTATCTAATTTTTGGTATTTGTATACATTGAATTAATCTTATTGGACAGCTTGCTATTTATATATTTTTAAATTGGGCTACGTTAATTTGTAAAAGTTAAGAATGAACATGTCATTAGTTGTATGTATGTAGTGTTGCTGTAAATGTTAAAAAATCTAATTATGGTACGGAACCGAACCCGAACAGTTCCATAATTATATTTGGACCTGACGATTCCATTTATTAAATACCCGAAAATTTTGGATTAGAGAACCGAACCGATCCTTGTCCAGCCCTAAATAACACACAAAACAACTCCACGAGAAGGAATCAAAAACCACAAAAGAAATCGATCAAAGAATCACGCAGAGACAGCCGCGTACGGAGGAGCAAGGCGGTAGTGAAGCGGAGGGAAAATCAAAGCAGCAGAAGGCCAAACCAGGTAGCCAAGTCGCCGACCATGGTGCCAGTAAGGTGAGAAACAGAGGCCTCACAAAAGGAACCGCATGAAGGGTGGTAGCAAGGTCACAGAGAGGAAGCAACCAAGAGGTCTCACCAAAAAGGGGCTGAAGTGTTAAATTGCGTGTATTTGTATAATACATCAAGGGCCACAAATATATACAATGCACTTTAGGTCCAGTATATGGGTTGGACCCTAAATACAATGCTCAGTACAACTTCTTTTGTGGGTCTCCAGTTGTGTGTTATTGGATCGACTATTTTACAATGTCTCAATAATAGATTCCAAACGAATCATATGATTTTAAACTGATCCAACGACTCATCATCACCCCGAGTTATTTGGTATTAAAATTCTTAACATTTCATAAGACCAAACTTGCGACGATTAATTTTTAAATAAATTTTAAAAAGGACAAAAATGAACAAAAAAGCACACAAAAAGACTATACGGACCTACTGCCAACACCATTGGCTAAGCTTGAGCTCGAGCTTTTGTCCCTTTTATAGAGCTTGCTCCCAACTTTATCTCCACCTTGGGTGACATGATCTTTGTTCGTTATGAAATTCAAAAGCAATCCAATTTCGCAAGCGCACGAGTTGTGGACAAGTAGTATAATAATGATGGATATCGTGCACGAGGAAATTGATCTATTTGAACTTTAATTATTTAAACTAGTCTACTGAATTGTCACAAAACATAGAGAAATCAGTTTAATCAATTTAACTAACTACTTAAACGAGAAACACTTCAGTAAAATCAAAGAAATGAAATTATTTCATTTGTAGAAATTGTCCTTTTTCGTCCATGGTTGTCTTGTATCTCCATTAATGACTGTATGTCCTTCACGTGGCATATTTCATGTGAAGAAAAATACCACATTCAATGATCAAACCAACACAAAGTAAGTTCTAAATTAATAACAATAATGGAATTAATACTGTGAATATGAAGTAAATCACAAAGATTGGTACCAAAAATGGATTGAACATGGCTCATGCCAATAACCTATAACACACAAAGCAGTTCCACGAGAAGGAATCAAAAACCACAAAGGAAAATGCCCAAAGAATCATACAGAGACAGTCGCGCACAGAGGCAACAAGGCGGTAGTGAAGCGGGGAAAATCGAAGCAACAGAAGGCCAAGTCGCCGACCATGTGCCAGTAAGGTGAGGCACGGAGGTCTCACAAAAGGAACCGCACGAAGGGAGGTAGCAAGGTCACAGAGAGGAAGCAACCGAAGGGTCTCACCAAAATGTGGATGAAGTGCTAAATCACGCATGTTTGTATAATACATCAAGGGCCACAAATATATACAATGCCCTTTAGGTCCAGTATACGGGCCGGGCCCTAAGTACAATGCTAGGTACAACTTCTTTTGTCAGTCTCCAGTTGTGTTATTTGGGTCGACTATTTTAAATAGTTTCAGTAATAGATTCCAAACGAATCATATGATTTTAAACTGATTTGTCGAGTTATTATTGCCTTGAGTTTATTTGGTATTAAAATTCCTAACATTTCATAAGACCAAATTTGTGACGATTAATTTTTAAATAAATTTTAAAAAGGATAAAAATGAAGAATAATAAAAAAGCACACAAAAGGACTACATGGACCTGCCACCAACACCGTTGGCCGAGCTCGAGCTCTAGTCCTTTTTATAGAGCTTGATCCCAATTTTTATCTCCACCTTGGGTGGCATGATCATTGTTCGCTATGAAATTCGAAAGCAATGCAATTTAGCAAGTGCATGAGTCATGATAATGATGGAAGTCGTGCACGAGGGAATTGATATATTTGAACTTTAATTATTTAAACTAGTCTATCGAATTGTCACAAAACATAAAGAAATCAGTTCGATCAATTTAACTAACTACTTGAATGAGAAACACTTCAGTAAAATCAAAGAAATGAAATTAACACACATTCTTTTAATCAAATAAATTTGCACGTGGATCTATGATTTTTCATAATTTTTAACATAGCAGTCTCCAGACAAATAACTTATTACAAAATCTATTATAAATTTTTTTTCACCAAACGACCATAAATTCCATTAAATCACTGAAGATATTAAAGGATAAAACATTAACAGTATATGCCAGTTCTAGATACAGTTGCATAAGACACTCACCGGTAGGGCTGTCAATGGATTGGAATCCGATCCGAATCCGACGAAATTAATGGAAGATGGTTTAGAGTCTCAATCCGATAACCGGATCAAGATCCAAATTTGATAATCCGTTAACTAAATAAATTAACTATGAATATAGGTCAATCCGATCCG
>CAIGRR010092351.1:0-20037 GCA_903798365.1 Fraxinus sp. 1973-6204 | reverse complement strand
ACTTGGCAGATTTTTTTATGTCTAAACCGAAAACATCTTGTCAGGTTCTAGAACCATGTGGAGTGGGCGACCTTGTTTGTGGTAGAGCTTCGGAATGGATCTCAAATGGAACAGAGCTCTGCCGTGTGGTTGGTTTTTCTGTTGAGTCATCTTATGATCCTGAAGAAATATCGTGCTATGGTGGGAAGGCTAGTCTTGATTATATTGCAGATTCTTGGAGAACTCCAGTATCTGGGGTTTCACACAGAGAAGAGAGCACAAGAGTTCTTGATGGTTTCAAGCAATGGGTGGCTGAAATGCCATTTAACGAAAGAGTTTCTTGGGCAATAGGAGGGATGGTTCTTACGGCAGGACTTCTATTTGCAAGGTCATTAATGCTTTTTCTAGGACGTGGTGTGTTTGTGTATGTGTGTCTGTTTTGTGCCTTTGCCCATTTCCATATGTCTTAAACAGTTTCGTTCAATCACTATACTTCATTTTTGGTCAGCAGTCATCCTCACATTACTTTGAATGGACACTACAATGCTAATTGTTTTGTTTTCAACCAAAATTTGTCCCCCGGGATCATGTTTTCTCACAAGTTCAAGTTATACCTAGGACATTGTAACCCACATCATTGGATTTAAATCATAAAGCATTTTCTCCTAAGCTCAATGCATTAGGTTGATTGCGAAGCTTTGCATACATGATTTATCCTCTCCAGTTATATTAGGAAGATTTCCGACTACAATGGAATTTTTTTGTCCTTTTGCTTAACCTTTGATGGAAAATGCAGTAAAAAGAAGAGCCACAACCGACGTCCAAAGCAAGCAGCTATACAATACGCTGCAAGGAAACTGGGAACAAAGGTGAAATCTGCGACTCGAAGATGAATACCCTTGTGTAAATATTATCCACGGTTAACAAGTTAGACCTGCCAATGGACACTGCATTCTCAACGGTAGAATTTACTTTCTAGAGATGCACAATTGTTGTAGATTAATTTTTTATTTTTATTTTTTGTTTTAATGAAAATTTTTAAGGTGGGGACGTGGTCTCATTTGTTATTCGATTTTGTTTTTGTACTTGAAGAATTTTAATTATAAAAAAACGTACATGGTGTTTTCTTTTCCTCGATTCTCATCTTTATAATGTGTGTGGTCGAAACGGGGTTGCCATGCTTGAGCTTCCATGTATTTATTTTGGCGTTCATTATTTGGTTGAATTCTATCACTTTTTTGACATAATATTTCAAAATTAAGATTTTATCATCTAAATTTGTAAAACGGATGTGCGTTTGAATTTGATTTTGTAATTTAGATGCATCCTACATAATAGAATCTGTATTGGTTAGTAAATTTTAATTTATCTCAAATTAACAGAACTTTAGTTTAGTTTTAAAATTCACAGTTGTCATCTGCCATATCCTAAATTGATAAATTGCTTATTCACAGTCATTTTATAATTATATATTTCACATAATGTTAAGTGCTATGCAAAACTTACCATTATGCACACACATCACAAGTCTTAAAATAAAATTAAATGCATTTTACATTTTAATATAAAGGTAGTCATAACCGTTATTTTACCATTTTTGTGGCAGATCAATTTATGGTATGATTGCCAACTAAGCAATTTTGTAAGTTTGGAAACAAAAGATTATAGGTGATGGAATGTAACGCATCGGTGAATTTTAAAATTGAAATGAAGTTCAATTACCCATTTAAGACAAATGAAAGTTTAAAGATCTAATTGACTTTTTGTTAAAGTTCAGTGATCACAGACGAAATTTATCCACCAAAGTTGGATGAAGACAAGAAAACTGAAAAAAATCGTGAAGAAATTTACCAGATGAATGAGGTATTATCAATTAATATAATTATATAGAATAATTTATACAAAACTATGATACAAAATTCATTGACAATTCATCATTAAATTAGCTAAAAAATAATGAAGGTGAAGCGTATATCAATGTAGAAAGCCTTTGCAACAATTCATCTTTGGAATAAGTCTTTGTGTGCTATTCATTTCTTTCTATATTTCTATACGTTGAACTTCTGTTTATAACATAAATAAATCATGTTGAGACTACTTCAAGTCAAACAACAAAAGGTACGAACCATGTGGTTCTGCCTTTGGCCATACCTATATCAAGCTTTCACATCCCACATGGGAAAAAAAAAAAAACAGAAAAGTTTGGACGTGTGGATTTTGAAAGATGGCAACAGAAGATGTTGTTCTATTTTACTACTTTGAATTTAGCAAAGTTTCTAACAAAAAGGGCTCCTGCTGTGCAAGAAGGAGAAAATAATCGTGAATCGATTATTGTATGAGATGCATGGAAGCATTCGATTTTTCTTTGCAAAAATTACATTCAAATGGATTGAACAATACACTTTATGGAGTGTGTAGTTCAATGGACTCGGCCAATGATTTATGGGATTCATTGGAAAATAAATACAAGACTGAGATGTCGGAACAAAGAAGTTCATTGTAATTGGCAAGTTTTTGGATTAGAAAATGGTAAACTCCAAAATCGTGATAAATTTAGTACAAGAACTTCAAATTCTATTACATGACATACATGCTGAAAAAATGGAATTGAGCGAGTCCTTCTAAGTTACTGCCATTATTGAGAAACTTCCTCTTATGTGGAGAGATTTCAAGAATTATCTCAAGCACAAATGCAAAGAGATGAATTTGGAGGAATTGATAGTCCGATTGAGGATATAGGAAGACAATAGAAATTTCGAAAGGAAATCTATTGATCAAATTGGAGTAAATTTTGTTGAAATTGGTTTGAAAGTTGTCAACGAGAAAAGAAAGATCTCCGGCATGGTACCAAAAAGAGAAAACTCCAAGAATGCCAAGAAGTTTAAAGGCAACCGTTACAATTGTGGTAAAGTTGGACATCGTTCTAATGAATATCGAAAGTCTAAGAAGAATGCATAAGCAAATGTGGTTGAAAGAGACACCCTTTCTGAAGGGATACAAGAGATGATCTTTCAACGGTTGTTTTTGAATGTAACAACGTTGGAAATTCAAGAATTGTGGGTTGATATTGGTGCTATCCGTCACATTTGTGCAGACAAGACTATGTTCTCTAACTACAAATAGTTAAATGGAGAACAATTTTTTATGAAAAATTCTTCAAGTTCTAAAATTGAAGGACAATGGAAAGTTACTTTAAAGATGACATTCGGTAAATAGATCGTCCTCAACAATGTGCTATATGTGCCAGACATTCGCAAGAATCTTGTATTCGAGTCTATACTTAGCAAAAATGGCTTTAAATTTGTATTTGTACACTATAAATTTGTACTCACTAAGAATGAGATGTATGTTGGTAAATGATACTTATGTGATGGAATGTTCAAAATGAATGTCCTTACAATTGTACCGAAACAAAAGCATTATGAATAAAACATTGAATTCTACTTATATGCTTGAATTATCTTGTTTATGACATAGTCGATCAGGACATGTCAATTACAAATCAATGCGCAAATTTATGAATCAAAGTTTAATTCCGACGCTTAAGATTGATACTAATCATAAGTGTGAAATATGTGTTGAAGCAAAGTTGGCCAAAACACTTTTTCACTCAATTCGAAGGAACATGACACCTTTAGAGTTAATACATAGCGATATATATGACTTGAAATTTGTTCAAACTAAAGAAGGTAAGAAATACTTTATATTTTTCATTGATAATTGTACAATGTATTGTTATGTCTTTCTACTATGAAGTAAAGAAGAAGCCTTAGTTGTCTTTAAACATTATAAGACGGAAGTTGAAAATCAATTTGGTAAACGAATAAAAATTATTCGTAGTGATAGAGATGGTGAATACGGGGCACTGTTTGAAGAATATTGTTCCGAGCATGGAATCATTTATCAAACAATGACACCTTACTCATCTCAATCAAATGGCTGCTGAACGCAAAAATCGAACTCTTAAAGAGATTATGAACTAAATGTTGATAAGTTCGGGTCTACCTTAGAAATGTGGGGAGAAGCTATATCGATAAATAACATTCTTAACAAGATACCCCTTAAGAAAATTGAAGAAACTCCATATGAACTATGGAAATATCATCCTCCTTCTTACCAATACTTGAAATGTGGGGATATTTAGCTAAGGTTAAAGTACCTAAACATAAACAAGTGAGAATCAGACTTAAGATGATTACTTGCATATTTATTGGGTACGCCAATAATAATAGTGTATATCGATTCCTTGTACATAAATCTGAAATTCAAGATATACATGAAGGAACAATAATTGAATGTGTGTCAAAACTAAAGTATTCACAGATTATAGGCAGTTTTATGTATATTACAAACTGCACTCGACCGGACATAGTATTTGCTATGAATAAACTTAGTAGATTTGATAAGTTCAATTTATGCACTTATTCGGACATATTTCTAAGCTTTTATATCGTTAAAGTGTTACATTTTACTTAAGGGTGATTTTTTGTTATTTCAGTGTTGGACCTGTTTCAAAGCAATTGGAAAAGAAAGATAATGAATTGGCTATTATATAGAAGTTTGAGGACTAAATCTCATTTGAATAAAAGTTGGAGGATCAAAATGAGGAGATCAGGAAGAAATGGACTAACTTGTATCACTTGAAAGAATTGAGGATTTGGATAGAATATTACAAGCATACAGAGAGAATAAAAAGGTGGCTGCTGATACACACACACACACACACACACACACACACACACACACACACACACACACACAGAGGTTTCTGGCTGGTATATATTATATATACACGCAAAAAGAAGAGAGAAACAGAGGTAGAAATTGAGTTCAATACAAGTGGCGGCTGAAGCAAAACTGCAAAGAAAAAATTGGCTACCGAAATCATATATATATATATATATATATATAGAATTGGCGGGTGGAGGAAGAAAAAAAGGCAACTTTGGAAGACACACACACACACAAAGACGGATAACGGAATGGAAAAGACGGCAACTTCAATTGGAAAATCAATCACGTTTCGTTAATTTTAGGTGATGTTGTTCCACTTTTATTTGTTGAATTTCCATATTATTCTATGTTAGATTTTTACATTGCTAAGATATAGATGAACCTTTATTTTGAAATTTTTAATGTTAATTAATTACTTTGACGTTAATTTGTTTGAATGTTTGGATATTTATTATGGTTTAGATTGCTTTTCAATTAATTGGTGATTAGTTGAATTGTTTGTGAATTTTNTGTTAGATTTTTACATTGCTAAGATATAGATGAACCTTTATTTTGAAATTTTTAATGTTAATTAATTACTTTGACGTTAATTTGTTTGAATGTTTGGATATTTATTATGGTTTAGATTGCTTTTCAATTAATTGGTGATTAGTTGAATTGTTTGTGAATTTTATTGTCATCGAGAGAGATAATAGGATTGCTAACATGTAGTAATAAGCATTGAAATGTTCGATAGATGATAGAGATATACCTCTATGCTTCGTATGGTTTTTTAGATGTCCTAGCTTATTTAATTCTTTCTTATACGTTGTTATATTTTATAGAGATATAGAAATGTCACATATATGATTAAATTTAATTGCTATCGAGAGAAACTTTTAAATAAATTTGGAATTTCAACCAACTCGCATGATAGCAATGAGTCATTTTAATTGTTGTGCTAAAAATGAATTAATAAGGAGGATTTTACATCTTGGCAATGCATCTCAGAAATTTGATAAACTTTTACTTTGATTTCTAGTACGTGATAAGTTAGACATAGATTTATTATAAGTCATTATTGCTATTCGATTAAGGGTATTATTAACTTATACTCAATAAAACATGTGGTCCTCATGTGTTCGACACTCTACATACTACTATATTATTTGATCACGATTCCGTTCACTTGCGGGTTTTCAAATGGTCAAGATTCACAAGTAATTCAAACCATGATCATTGGTAGGCTTTAACAAGGGTTCTTAGCTACTTGAAGTATATTTTAACCTATGGATTACACTTTACAAAATCCCGCGGTATTAGAAGGATATTGTGATGCAAATTGGATATCCGATATAAAGGATTCTAAGTCTACTAGTGGTTATGTATTTACCATTGGTGGAGCTATATCATGTAAATCGACAAAGCAAACGTATATAGCTCGATCAACAATAGAATCAGAGTTTATTGCTTTGGACAAAGTTGGGGAAGAAGCAGAATGACTTTGTAACTTCTTGGAAGAGATTCCATGTTGGCCTAAGTCAGTACATGCTATTAGTATTTATTGTGATAGTCAATCGACTATTGTAAGAGCTCAAAGCAGCATGTATAATGGTAAGTCTAGACATATACGTCATAGATACAATATCATTAAGCAACTGATCTTTAATGGTATCATCTCCATAGATTATGTGAAATCAAAGGAGAATATTGTGGATCTACTTACTAAGGGTTTACCGAGAGATCAAGTACGTTGCTTGAGATCAAGTAGGTTATACATTGCAGATAAAGAGAGTCTTTGTTTTGTGCCAGCGATATATCTTGACAAGAACAAATGAAAGAAGATTCAGGATGAAACAACTTAAGGGAGTATGAGGAAAGGAGAGATGACTTTTGTTGCAGCTTTGGTAGAAATCAAAGAAGATCAGGTTGTGGAGGTACCTGATCAGGTTGCAAGTGTGTTGGATGGGTTCATTGATGTGATGCCCCCAACCTTCCAAGAACTCTCCCACCTTATCTTGTTGTTGATCACAAAATTGAACTCGAACCAAGAACAAAGGCTCCTACGCAGGCTCCATATCGAATGGCTCCGTTCGAGTTGGCAGAGTTAAGGATGCAGCTTGATGATTTACTTGATGCGAGTTTCATTCAGCCTTCGAAAGCTCCCTACGATGCCCCAATTTTATTTCAAAAAAGCATGATGGTTCTATGAGGATGTGCATGGATTATCGTGCACTGAATAAGGTGATGGTAAAGAACAAATATTCGATGCCTAATGTTGCTGATTTGTTTGATCGATTGGCGAATGCTTCATTTTTCACCAAGCTAGATTTACGATCGGGCTATTGGCAAGTAAGAATAGCTAAAGGAGTTGAATCAAAAACTATCTGTGTGACTAGGTATGGTTCTTTTGAATTTCTGGTTATGCCATTCGGTCTTACGAATGTACATGCTACTTTTTTCTCTTTGATGAATGATGTGTTGTACGAGTTTTTTGATAATTTTGTAGTTGTATACTTAAATGATATTGTGATATACAGTAGATCACTGGGTGATCATGTGGTTCATTTAAGGAAGGTGTTCTCATAGCTTAGAGAACATAATTATATGTCCGAAAGAGAAATGTGAATTTTTCCATTCGGAGGTGATTTTTCAGGACATTGGGATGGTCAAGAAAAATCAGAATGGATGGAAAGAAGGTAAATGCTATTATGGAGTGGCCAAATCCATCCAAGGTTGCTGAATTACGTTCTTTTCTTGGATTAGCAAACTATTATTGACATTTCATTCAAAGCTATTCCAAGAAAGTGAACTCCTTGACGAATTTACTAAAAAGGGATTAAAAATGGGAATGGACCGATGAGTGTTGTAGTTGCCTGACTTTGAGAAGTCATTTGAAGTGCACATTGATGCATCTGACCGTGTTACTGTGGGTATATTGGTACAAGAAGGCCATCCGATTGCTTACGAAAGTCAGAAATTGAAAGAGGTGGAACAACGATATTCAACTCATGAGAAAGAGATGATGGCGGTTGTTTATTCTCTTGAGACTTGACGACATTGTTATATAAAAGGATTGGTGTTGGCATTGTCTTCAAGATTCTTCATTGGCGCCTGTTTTATTGTTAAGAAGAAGGGGCTAAAGAAATCCACATGGGTGTTCATCAAGGTTATGGTTTCATATACTTGTGCTGTGTATTTGCATGTGTGTTCATTTATCTCTCTCATTATAGAAGCCGCGAAATTGGATTTTTTGCACTTCTTTACTATGCGAAAATAGAAACTTTTAGTTATGGACTAGAACTAAAAATAGGACATTTTAATTACCAATACTTCGTACAAACAAACGTAAATATCTTTTAATTGAATTGTTTAATTTTTTAAAATGAAAGTCTCAACAATTATGAATTCTCGATAGAACATTTATGTGACTTATTTGTCGAGATGAACTTTCGTTCTCAGCAGTTAGTTTCAATTATTTTTGACAGATGACTAAATCTCGATGATTAGTTGAGTCACCTGTCGATATGAACTATCATTCTTGATAGTTAAAGTCAGTATTTCTCAATAGATGATTCAGCAAGGAGTTTGATATGAAAGATTTGGGTGCAGCAAAAAAGATTCTTGGTATGGAAATCTTGAAGGATAGAAAGGCTGGCATATTGTATTTGAGTTAGAAGGGATACATTGAGAAGGTGCTTGAAAGATTCAATAGCTGAATGCGAAGGCTGTTAGTCTTCCCTTGACCGCATACTTTAAATTATCGTCTAACTTGTGTCCTCAATCAAATGAAGACATTAATTACATGTCTCGGGTTCTTTATTCCAGTGCAGTTGGTTTGCTTATGTATACTATGGTTTGTACAAGGTCTGATATGGCACATGCAGTTAGTGCGGTTAGAAGATACATGACAAATCCTTGCAACGAACATTGAAAAGCAGTGTAGTGGATCTTCAGATACTTGAGGGACTCTTCTAATGCTTGTTTGCATTTTGCTAGGAATTTAGTTGGAGTCATTGGGTATGTGGATTCATATTAATCCTGCTGATATGATGACAAAACCACTTCACATTACTAAGTTTGAACATTGCTTGAACTTAGTGGGTGTTTGTATTGATTTAGTCCATTGGGACTTGTTTGGAAGAGGATGAGTGATGTTTATTGATGGAGTTGTGATTTGGAATTTGGTTCAAAGCGGAGGTTTGTTGTGGTTTGACCCAAATTTTAGTGGGTATTGAAGTCTAAATTAGAATGGTCTTGAAGAGATCAAAATTATGGACAAGAAGAAAAAGTCGTCGTATTTTCGCTAGCCTGGCGCTAGCTGGACGCCCAAGTAAACCCGGTAGAAAAAAACTCGAGATATGGTTGCTCACCTGACACTACCGTGTCGTGTGCCTATCGCCCGTATGTTGCTCAAGCGACAAGCTTATCCGACCAGACCCGTTTTCGCTTTTTGACGCATTTTTGGACTCTTATTCTTCTACAACTTGTTCTCTAGGGTTCATATATAGATGGCACAACTTGTATAGAAATTAAACAAGAGATTCATAAAAAATCTTGAGAGCTTTAAATTTCAATTGGGCTTCCACATAAATCTTAGTGTTTATTTTCTTCTTGTTTATTTCATTATCGTCATTATCTTACGATCCAAATACATAACAAGTGGTATCAAAAACTATTCTGGTATCTTGGTTGTTTCATAATAATACCGATGAGGTGGCAAAGGCTCCAATAGCTTAGGAAAATGCTCCACATCTTTTCCTTTACAACCAGGAAGACCAATTAGTCTAGAATAGAAATTCAGATGCTAGTAGAAGGAAATCAATATGCGAAAGGGTGCCGGAGAGAGCGTTGAAAGTATGTCAAGGAAGTGTGAGTCTAGAAGATCTACAAAGTAAGTCAGCGCTGGGTCAGCCTAGAAATCAAAGACGAGTTCAAGTGGCTCAAAACAAGATTCTTACGAAATACTACAGTCAGAGTGATGTGCTCATAATAACCATGCCAGTCAAGAATAAATATTCACCAAACCCTATTGGATTATTGATGTTTGTCAATGTGTTGTACTTACGAACGCTGGAGTAAATGGAAATCTCGAAATGGTACATTTAGCAATACCCTAAGCGAACGCATGACTTTACTGGTAATCCTATCGATAAGAGAGGACATATCATCCTCATGGTCGAATTAGGAAAACTCCTCTGTCGCAAAAGACAATTGCCAATTTCATAGTTGAAAAGCTAGTTAAAATAAAAGATAAAGAAAAATAATAAATATTTTTTAGGAGTAGTAAAATTAAGTGTTAAATATAAAGAGCTTGTTGGAGTACTTCAAAATTTTAACTCTCTAAATTTAAAGATGCTCTCCAAATGATAGAATATGCTCTTTAAAAATAGAGAGTCTCTTGGAGATACTCTAAGAGTTCTAGGAGTGGTCCGATGAGACTAGGTCAAAGCCAGGTCTTGTAATATCAACATGCACAAAGGACATATTAGCATGATCAAGGAAAGACGTGTTGACAGCATAGGAAGGCCAGATTAAAGAAACCAGCCTCGACCAACCTATCCAAAATAGGAATAACTACCAAGCAATGATAGTAACCATAATTCGACCACCTCTCATTCGATAAGGTTGAAGCCGATCTTTACCCTTATCCATGCGTCTAGTTATCACCATGCCCATTGTTGGTGTTAACATCAACAAAATATTGGTAGATCAAGAAGTTCCCTCGGCATATTGTATGCGATCATGCTCAGTTGGATAAGAATCTCCCTCAACTTCCTCAGCTCCACTTCGGTCTACTCGGGCTAAATGGTACACTGTTTATTCCTAAAAGAAATTTTGCTTTAGCTGTAGGCATATCTCTTCGAAAGGCCAACATCACGATAGAGTTCATGATGATAGACTATCCTTCCGTATGATGCTATTGTAGGAAAACTTTGCTCTATGACTTAAAGGTAATCATCTTTTCATATCATTACTCACTAATGTTTTTCACTCCATATGGAGTAGGCAAGGCCAAAGAAAATAGAGGGTTATTCAATCATGCACCATCTAACTGACCTAGAAGCTGAGGCCATGCCTTTGTATCCTAACTGAGATTAGTTCACAAGAGTCAAGGATAAGAACCCACAATAGGGGAGCTGAGCTAGTTGAAGAGCTGGACAAGTTTCAGGTGAGGCCAAATCACTCACAAAGGAATTTTCGCATAGGATGTGAGCTATGATAACTATTCCGATCCAAATTGATGGACTTCCTAAAGAAGAACTTGGATAGCTAGGCATGGAAGGAGTTGATCCCATGATCGTCTACCACATGTTTAACATTGACCTATTAGCTTGAGCTAAATAGAAGATGTTGTGATTGTTGAACCTAGGAATGTACGAAGCCTTGCACAAGAAAGTGGAGAAACTTCTAGGCAATGAATTTATCAGGAAAGCAGCATATCCAAATGCTTAAAATTGATCCATGAATGCAGCCCAAATGGTAGAGAAGGTAATTGTTGCACCCAAAAGGTACGAATCCTTGTGAAAGGAAGTGCAAAAACTCCTAAGCAATGAGGTGTTGCAAGTGGACATCAAGACTACATTCCTTAATAGAATCTTGATGAAAGAATATATATAATGCACCTAGACATTTTTAACCAAAACAGTCAAAAGCATAAAGTATGCAAACTGAAGAGGTACATTTAAGTACTAAAATAGGAGTCTAGGTCTTGGAACATCAAGTTTGATCAAGCCATTAAGAGTTATAGCTTTAATTAGAACCTAGATAATCTTTATGTCTATAAGTACATAAGGCAACAAGGCTATTTTTCTCGTGCTATATATCCATGACATTTTGCTCATTGGGAATAATGTGGAAGCATTGACATCAGTTAAAATTGGTTGACACAACAGTTCGAAGGGAATGATTTGGAAGAAACTAATAATGTTCTAGGAGTCTAGATCCTCTGGGATGGAAAAATCGGAAGATTTCTCTTTCCCAAGTTTCATATATAGACAAAATAATGAGACACGTTTTCTATGCGAAATTCCAAGGAGGGTCAAATGCCTTTCAGACATTGAAAAATCACTAGTCAATATCTCAGTGCCTTGGAAATTAAAGTGATATAGCTGGGGAACATGTATTCATGATATGAAATCTTTAACCTATTTAATATGTATGATCATGACCACAAAGAATTTTCTAGTGAATGGTTAAATCTAATCTCAATAATTCAACAGTATTTATTAAATTAATATTGTGATGTGATTACATTGGACTTTTTAGAATTTATGTATATTTGAACATGGGCATTTTGATCATTTTACTTTGTTTCAAATATTCGACGTGATCTACAGGGTAATACGCTAGAATAATAAGTCGGAAGATATAATTATTGTTTGCATAGCTTCACTAATTTCAATTATATTGGGTGTACTATCTCATTCTTTTATTGGAATAGAATGGGATTATTAAATTATTTTGATATATTAAGAGTTGAACGGATCAAGATTAATTTGTTGAAGTTTAGTTTAATTGGGTCCGATATGATCCCTTCTATAGAATTGAAATAAATTATAAGGCTACAACTTATAACTTTAGTATAATTAATTAGACCGAAATATGTCGTGCACGTGCTTATCAAAACACCCACTTAATATGTGGTCTAAATCTAATACTCACATTTCGATTCATAATAAATTCACAAAATCATTGAATTAGTGATCAAGTAATTCAAATTCTTAACTATAAAATTAAAAATCAATGAAAGAACTTGAATCTTGAATAAAAGAAATAAATGATTTCAGAAGATTACATTGTTTGCTCTAATAGAAAACTTGGCTAATCATAAAAATTGAAGAAAAACTAAAGATTTGCATTGAGTACATCACCAGGTTTTGAATTGAGATGTAGAAAATAGGATGAATATTACACCAAGTTCTCTTCATGCCTCCAATTTTGATTCATACCCCTAACTCGTGATTTCTTGTTTTTCTCCTTTTTCTCTCTCGAATTCTCAAATTGTATCTTGTGCCTCTCAATGTGTAGAATTCCCTAAAAGTGTCAATAACTTGTATTTATACTCTTCCTAACGTTTGTGTCGAATGTAGAGTTTTTATGTCTTTCAATAGGGTCCAAAAATGTGCCCTAGATACATCCAGGCATTACCTCGGTGGAATTTCCCCAAAAGTGTCAAAAACTTGTATTTATACTCCTCCTCCAGTTTATGTCAAATGTAGAGTTTTTATGGGCTACAAAAGGGCCCAAAAATGCTTCCTAGATACATCCAAGCGATACCTCAGTGCCATGGAAGTGACACCGTGACTCTATATTGTGTGATTTGGTGGTTCCCTGGGTGAGAATCTGCATTGCACTTCATTTAATATTTTTATCATAGCTTTCTCTCCCGACATCATAATTGAGATGATTCAAATTGAGTGTAAAGATAACCCAAAGTGGTACAACTTTACGTGAAATAGATGTTTTCCAATTCGAACGTTTACTAGGTCAAAATGGGCTTAAATTTTGAGATAAAATTTTGAAACATACTTGTACGGTAAAAATTGATTTGTGTCCATATTTTGATGATATTTCACTCATTTTTTTACTTTTAACTGTGTTAACACCAACCTCCCAGGTCACTTAGTTCAATTTAATATATCTAATAAAGAGGTGATAATGCGAGCTCGGATGCGTGAAGCTCAGCTCGGTTCTTTGTTGCTTACCCAAGAAGCTTATGTAGTCCTTCGAGGTAGAATAGTAACAATAATTGAGGATCACTGACGAGATATACAAGTTACCAGTTAAGAAGATACACGTGTAAAGACCCTACGTCAGCGCCAACATTATCCTCAAATCATAAATCTTAGCTTCTCTTCCTAAATAATGCATTAATTACTGGGGACCACCTGTACTAGTCATTCATGATCAACTGACAGGCTTGAGCTCGGCTACCAATCCCATCACGCCAACATGTATACTTTTTCAGCTCGGTATTATGACTGATAAGACATAATACTACATGCATGCAGATTTCCCCTATATAAAGCCTAGGAAATGGAAGAAAAAGGGGGACGAATTCAAAAAAGGAAAAATACAAACTTCTTACACTTCTCTGGCATTTCAAATATCTCCTATAATTAAAAGGGAAAATATTGTTATTGTAAAAAAGCCTCTATTAATCCATCAATCAATATCCAGCGGAATTCGTACCCATTCCTTAAGTTGGCTTGAATTTTGTTTATACATTTCTCAACGTCAACAAACTGCATCCAAATGACCCCCTAGCATTCTCAAATCTTCATCGTGATGTCTAACACAACTTTTGAGTATTTACACTGTAGTCTCCAAAATTTAAATCTTACCCCTTTTCGCTGATTTTTCACTTCTTTCTTTCAATTCTACTTCCATTTATCGAGTTTCATCCACTAACACATTATATAATAAATCAGATTGTATTTCATTAATAGAACTACGAAATGTCCATATTTTAAAGCCAAAATAAGTATATAAAATACACTTATCAAAACACCCCACAAATTTAAACATTTGTTTGTCTTCAAACAAAATTGTAACCTAACTTAATAAACACACAAACATGCAAAGAATTTTTGTTGTTAGATTGAGAACATTATATCAGATTTATGAAAGGCTTCAAATCACTATGCAATAGCTAAACTTTTACTTATCCAATGCAAAACAGGTGTTTGTGTGAAGAATCAAGTGTAATGGCGTACATTCACAATTTAGTTCAATTCCTAATCCTAAATAGTCAATTTTCTTATTTATTCACTCGTGAGATTCATACACCCCCAAACTTATTTTCTTTCATTCTCTCTCCAAGGTGTAATTCTAAAGTTTAGTTTTCATTATCAATTCCTTGCACACCTCTATTTTGGTTTAGTATAACCGGTAACGTCAGCAATTTATTCATTTGATGATTCTCCCAAAGGGTACCGGGTTTCAAGATACCCCTACGGACTTACTCACTAAAGTTAAAAAGGTGCCGGCATTAGGCATAAGCTCAATAAGTGCTGTGCTTATTTTCTATTAAAGATAAACAAAATTTACAAGGGTTAGATCCCTAGCAATCAGTCATCACTTAGTTCATATATGAAAGTTAAAGACATTCCATACAATCTTTTTCAACATGCATGGAATCATCACAATCTTAAATCATTTCTTTTACCGACTCGAACACCCCAAATTATTATATATACAGTTAAAGGATGTTGTGAATATGAATCGTAGGTTATGTGATCAGGTAACTAAGTCATCTATTGAGTCTATACATATGAATCTTCATGTTCCTGTACGACACAATACTCAATTATCGTGCATAAATATTGTCATGTTCACATGGATAAGTAGAAAATCCAACTAAAGCGCATGATTTATTCACAAACCATAAAGTAGTACACACTCTCAAATATATTCATCCTAACCGACAAGACTATCCGACTCATACAAACATACATATAAAGAAAAATATTTTTTTGTCCACACAATTAACACGAAATAAAATAATATCACACAAGTACACAAACACTAAACAACAATAGCAATTTTTTTCCATACAATTCACGCGAAAAAAAAATAAAATCATATCACACAATCACTAAACAAATGACAATAGCAATTAGCAATTGATGATTCACTCCCAAACTTAAACTATACACTGTCCCCAATGTGAAAACAAATACAAAGGAAGGTTAGTACTTTCTTGAATACATCAGTTGGTCTTATCACTATGGCCCTAGTGAGGTGGATATGGGTTGGCTTTCTAATAACATTGTTGCCACAAACTTGTGAATCTTTCTACAAACAACACAACGAGAATGTTACGACAATAAAATAAAATAAAAAATCCTAAAACTAAAAATTAGGTAACAAGAAACGGACAGAGTTTGGGTTGCCTCCAAAAAAATGCTTCTTTAAAGTCATTGACTTGATTTTTTACAATGGTTGATTATGGTGGCTCAAACTAAGTTATTTTATCCTTGCATTTTGTGCAATTTTCATTAATACACCATTTCTTTGCTCTTCATATTTTGATATTTCCATTCACATATCTACCAATAAGTCCACCAAATTTTTATTTTATTTTCTGACAGCTTTGCTGATCAGGTGGCTCTTCTTCATCAATTCTACAACAAAC
The DNA here is from genome assembly GCA_903798365.1 of Fraxinus sp. 1973-6204. Lineage (NCBI taxonomy): Eukaryota > Viridiplantae > Streptophyta > Magnoliopsida > Lamiales > Oleaceae > Fraxinus > Fraxinus sp. 1973-6204. The sequence continues at coordinate 4,205 of CAIGRR010092351.1, read as the reverse complement.
TTTGATGCTGGGAGGTTCCTCATATTAGGTATAAATATTGAATATCTCTTGCTTATCCTCCACCCTCAATATTGACTTACCCTTCTCCATGTTAATCAGGGTTCGACCCGTTGCAAAGAATAGTCGATCAAATATAACTGGAATGTCTCGATCTTCTAGTATGTCTAACACAATGAAGCCCACAATGAATATTAATTTCCTGGTTTAATGAGTACCTTCTCAACTTTGCCGTGTGGCCTTGAAATTGTTCTATCAACTAGTTATAGCGTTATTGGTGTTTATCTGATTTTACTCAATCCCAATTCCCCAATTCCTTGTAAACAGAATATAACATTAGATTTATACTAGCACCTATGTCACACAATTCATTAATAAAACAAAAACTTTCAATTGAAATTGGTAAAGTAAAGCTCCATGGATTTTCAACTTGAGAGGAAATTTGTTTTGTACTCTTGCACTACCTTCCTCCGTTAATACCACTATTTAAAATTCTGGAAGCTTTCTTTTTTTTGTTTTCTATTTTTTGTCAACATCTCTTTTAAAAATCTTGCATAGGTTGGAATTTGTAATACTAAATCAATCAACGAAATATTGATCTGAAGCTTCTTGAGAACATCAAGAAATTTTTCAAATTTTGTGTCTTTTTGCTCTTCTTGAGCCTTTGATGAAAAGGAATGGGAGGCATGTAAGCCTTAACTGGAATAGGTGCCTTGGTAGTAGATATGTTTATACTTTCTTCATTCTCAATTGAGGTTACTGCAAATTTTTCTTCCATTGTAGCTTCATCAACCTTTTCCCTGTCATCTTTTCTTTCTGTTCTTTTTAGCAGTAATATATGATAATTGTACCCCCCCTGTAGTTATAGCATGAACATTTTCCTTCGTCGACTTCTTTCGATGTCTTTGGGAAAATGGAAGTGAAGGTACATATGCTTTAACATTTATGGGAACCCTAGGTGGATCGTTTTTTACTAATCTTATTGTTCATCAGAATTTGTCATTTTATTGCTTGGAAATGATCCCTATAGACGTTCTGCAAGCTATTGAGCTATCTAACCAATCTGTGTCTCCAACTTCTTGATAGACATTTGCTGATTTTGAAAATTAGTATCAATTTATTGGAATACTTTGTTTATTTTCTGTATATATTGATGAGTCATCTCCCCAAAACTTGGTCTTCTTTCTTGTTGGAAATTATTCCCTTATGTGGAGAAATTACAGGAACCATTTTGAATAAAGTTTACTTGTTTCTCCGAATAAGCAAACATCAAGAAGTTTTCTGTAACGTGATTTCTCTATGGTACTACTCTTTTTTATGAGAACATTCAATGTGTAGTGGCAATTAACTCAAACAAGTCCATACATTGAACTGATTTGCTTATGATTGATCCACCAGCAAAGGAATCCACCTGAGACTTTGACACTGGTGAAAGTTCGGTGTAAAAGTATCGCACTTGATTACCTATGGGGATTCCATGATTTGGACACTTTCTCATTAATTAGTCCCTTGAATATGTTACATGCCTCATGATACTCTTTCAATCTTTGTTGGAAAGTTCTAATTTTCAATCAAAGTTTTACTACTTTTGTCGGGGAGAAGAATTTATTGCAGAATTTTCTAGTCAGTTCCTCTTATGTAGTAATGCTTCCATGAGGTTCACCATCTAATCTCTCCAAAGCTTCATCCCTCAATGTGTAAGGAAATTAACGTAGCTTGATAGCATCTTCATTAACTCTTGGAGCGTAAACATTTTGACAATTTTTGATAAATCTGGAGATATATGCATTCGGATTTTCATGAGGTAACTCGTAGAATTGGAGAGTGATGCTAGTTAAATTGATCCAATCTGCATTTATTTGAAAATTATTTACCCCAAAATCTGGATATACAATACTGGACCGCGCTCTATGGGCGTCGGAACATGGAGATTGGCAAGTCTCCGCAAATCTCCTTCATTTTTCTCCACTCGCTCATTTTGCTAATTTTGTGGTACAGCTACTATCTCGCTATTTGTCCAACTGGCTTTATAGGAATATGAATATTTTGATCTTTAGCCATATGATGTTTCCGTTTCCGTTTTTATTTTTTGTTCTACGAGTCTTTATCTGAATTTTCGTTCTATTTTCGGATCAAACGGTTATAAATCGTCGCCATGGGTACAGAGCATACAACGAACACATTTTTCTGTAAATAGAGGAAAATAAACTAATCAAATAACAATAAAAAAAGGAAATAAATTAAGACTAAATGTAAATAGCTCCCGACAGTGACACCAAAAACTTTTTATATTGTAAGTGTATGATATCGTAACAAGTAATATAGTTACCTTTGAGTCTGGATTATCTTTCCCATAAGAACTATACTTTAATACTTAATTTAATATTTCTAAAAACTATTTGACGAAAGCAAACAAAGAGTTATGATGTGTTGCGATTTTTTATCTAACTACTTGAAAATAATTAGATGCACACAGATATCAATTTAAAATTCGGGTTAACAATTTCACATATTGATCACATTTAAATCTTATTCAAGATTTATAACCTAGTGTAGTGGTTGATCAAGTTCTTATATTGTATTCAATTTACTCCTCTCGATTTCTCATTGAAACTATTTAGCTAATTGAATCACATATCTCTATGTGAATCAAGTTTAGTTAAACGAAATATTAGTTCCAAGAACTCATATAACACCGTAACAATTAGTGCCATCTCTAAACATTATACTAAATTATCGAATTTTAATATGTGGTCTAAACTAATACTCACCTTTCGATTTATAATAAATTCACAAAATCATTAAATTAGTGATCAAGTAATTCAATATAATAAATACATAATTAAAATCAACTCATAAATAATGAAAGAACTTGAATTTTGAATAAAATAAATAAAGGGTTTCAAAAGATTACATTGTTGCACTAATAGATAACTTAACTACTCATAATAATGGAAGAAACGCTAAAGATTTTCATTGAGTGCATCACTAGATTTTAAATTGAGATGAAGAAAAGATGATGAATCTTGCACAAAGTTCACTTCTTAACCCCAATCTTGATTTCTTATTTTTCTTCCTTTTGAAATTCTCTCAAATTTTCAAATTGTATATTGTGTCTCTCAATGTGTGGAATCATCTCGAAAGTGTTAAAAACTTGTATTTACACTCCTCACGTTTGTGTCTAATGTAGAGTTTTTATGGATTTCAAAACGGGCCAAAAACGTGCCCTAGATACATCAAGGCAGCGCCTCAGCGCTATGGGAGTGGTGTTGCGGCACTTGACCCTGCATTGTGCGATTTGGAACCGTCTCGGCTCCACTTTTTGAGTGAAAATCTGCATTGCACTTCTTTTAGTATTTTTATCATAATATTATCTCCCGATATTCGATTGAGGAAATTCAAATTGAGTTGTAAAGATAACTCAAAGGACTACAACTTTATTTGAAATAGATGTTTTCCCAATTCGAACGTTTAACAGGTCAAAAGTGGGTTTCAATCTTGAGCTAAAAATCTGGAACACACTTAAGCGATTGAAAATTGTTTTGTGTCCATATTTTGAACATATTTCACTCATTTTTACTTCTAATTGCATCTAATTGACCCCTAGTATTCTCGAATCTTCATCGTGAGGTCCGCTACAATTTTTGAATATTTAAAGTTTAGTCCCCAAACTTTGGATCTTGCCCCCTTTTTGCTGATTTTCCGCGTTTTTACTTCAATTCCACTTTTATTCATCGATTTTCATCTAATAACACATTATATAATGAATAGGGCTATAATTTCATTAAAAGAAATACGAAATATCCATATTTTAGAACCCGAATGAATGTATAAAATGCACTTATCAGTGTCCACACAATTCTACAGTTTTGAGTTCTCGAAGAACACCGAAAAATGTCAAAGAATATAAAGTTTTTCACAAAGCATGTTACAATGATAATTCATTAAACACGTGTATCTATTATTCTAAAAAAATATATTATATTTTTGTCGATACACAATTTATTTAAATCCTATTTTCCTACACTTGCAGGTTATATGATCAAATGCAACAGGAAGAAAATTCTATACTAGTTTTCTCTGAAAAACATTTATACCAGTGAAAATAATATATATATATATTTTTTTATTTTTTTTTAGTGCTCATTTTAATTTTGCAGCTGAGGCGACGAGGCTGTATCGAGACTAGGAGCCACTGCAGGAGCCTT
>CAIGRR010092304.1:0-16024 GCA_903798365.1 Fraxinus sp. 1973-6204 | reverse complement strand
GCTTCCAACACAATTCCCTCAAAAAACTACTTGTAGTTTTTGCAACAAGGATGGACATATTGCCTACAATTGTCTAACCAAAAAGAAGTTACACTTTGAAAACAAGTGGACTCGAGGATCCGTTAAAACTAACTACCAAGGACCCAAACTTGTGTGGGTACCAAAAATCAAAAGTTAAATTGTTATTGTAGGTACCGAAGAAAATGACGAGCAAATGGTTCTTGTATAATGGATGTTCAAAACACATGACCGGAGATAGAACTTTACTATCAAATTTCGAAAAGAAGGATGTAGGTCATGTCACATTTAGAGACGATGCTAAAGGAAAAATCATCGGAATTGGAAACATTGGTAATCATCTCTCCACTTCCGTTGAAAATGTACTGTTGGTAGATAACCTTAAACACAATTTACTTAGCATAAGTCAATTATGTGATAAAGGTTACCACATTAAATTCGATTCTTCTAAATGTCTTATTAAGGATGCTACATCTAAAGATGTATTGTTTATAGGAAGCCAAAGCAAAGATGTTTATATCATAAATATCAGTTTTGAAAATGATGAAAAATACCTAGTAAGTTTGAAAGAGGATACTTGGCTATGGCATAGAAAATCAGGTTACGTAGGCATGGATTTTCTTTCAAAAATTTCAAAAAATGGTTTTGTCAAAAGATTACCAAATTTGAAATTTGAAAAAGACAAAATTTACGATATATGTCAATTGGATAAACAAGAAAAGAGTTCATTTAAACCCAAATTATACTCTTCAACTGCAAAACCATTACATCTTCTCCACATGGATCTTTTTGGACCATCTAGAATCGCTAACTTAGGTGGTAAACATTATCCTTTTGTAATTGTTGAAGATTTTTCTAGATTTACTTGGGTTATATTTTTGAGTCTAAAAGAAGAGGCTCTAAAAGTTTTTAAGAATTTTTGTAAGAAAGTCCGAAACGAAAAAGGCTATACCATTGCAACCATTAGAATTGACCATGGTGGAGAATTTGATAATGTTGCTTTTGACAATTTTTACAACGAAAATGGATATGAACATAAATTCTCGGCTCCTAGAACTCCTCAACAAAATGAATGGTGTAGTAGAAAGGAAGAATCGTACATTACAAGAGATGGCTAGAACCATGCTTAACAAAAATAACTTACCAAAATACTTTTGGGCCGAAGCTATTAATACCGCTTGTTGCAGTGTAAATAGAGTCTCGATTAGTTGTAAGAAAACTAAAACTCCATACGAGCTTTGGAAAAATGGAATTCCCAATATTAGCTACTTTAAGGTTTTCGGTTGTAAATGTTTTATCTTGAATAAAAAAGATAATTTGAGAGATTTCGATTCAAAATTCGATATTGGTATTTTTCTAGGATATTCATCGACTAACAAAATTTATAGAGTATTTAATAAAAGAACTCTAATCGTTGAATAATCCATGCAATCACATTTGACGAGACTAACTTACTTGATCGTGAGAAAGGTATTGATGATGATACAAGTTTGGAAGCTCCATTCGAAGGAAGTGTCTAACGAAGAACAAACAAAGGAGCCCAACGTTCAAGAAAGTAAAGAAAAATCAACTGAGGATCAAAGTGATCCCCCGCTACCAAAGAAATGGAAGTTTGATCCATCTCATCCAAAAGAATTAATAATAGATGATCCATCCAAAGGTATCACCACTATAACCTCTCTTGAAAATTATCTTGGTAGTGGTGCATTCATTTCGCAAATCGAACCCAAAAATTTTTAAAAAGCTGAATTTGATGAATTTTGGATACTATCAATACAAGAAGAACTAAATCAATTTGAAATAAATCATGTTTGTGATTTAGTTGATAGACCAAATGATCAAATAATAATTGGTACAAAATAGGTTTTTAGAAATAAACGAGATGAAAATGGAACGATTGTACGTAACAAGGCTAGATTGGTGGCCTAAGGTTGCAATCAAGAAGAAGGCATCGATTATGAGGAAACCTTTGTACCAATTGTAAGATTAGAATCCATTCACATGCTTCTTGCTTTTGCTTACCATAGAAATTTCACTCTTTATCAAATGGATGTTAAAAGTGTCTTTCTAAATGGTTCATTCAAGAAGAAGTTTTTGTTGAGCAACCTCCCGATTTTAAAGATCATAAAAATCCGGACTATATTTTCAAACTTCGAAAAACTCTCTATGGTCTAAAACAAGCTCCTAGGGCTTGATATGAACGATTGGGCAAATTTCTAGTTTCAAATGGTTTTCAATTGGAAAAACGGATACCACTCTTTTTCATCAAAGATCATAAAAACGATATGATCATTGTTCAAATTTATGTTGATGATATTTTTATATTTGGTGCTACTAATATTTATCTTTGTGAAAAGTTCTCTAAGTGCATGAGCATGGAATTCGAAATGAGCATGATGGGAGAACTAAAGTTTTCCCTTGGACTACAAATCAAACAAACTAAGGAAGGTATCTTCATTAGTCAAACAAAATACATCATAGACATGCTCAAGAAGTTCGATTTTGAAGAATTGAAACCGATGAATACTCCAATGNATCAATCAAAGTAAGTACATTTTGGACATGCTCAAGAAATTTGACATGAATGATTTGAAGCCAACGAACACCCATATGAGTTCATCCATAACATTGGACAAGGAGTTTGTCCATAACATTGGACAAGGACGATCAAGGTACGTTCGTTGATATAACAAAATATCGATGTATGATCGGATCCCTTCTTTACATAACCGCAAGTAGACCCGATATTATGTTTAGTGTATGTCTATGTGCTAGATTTCAATCAAATCTTAAAGAATCCCATCTTAAGACCGTAAAACGAATCTTTAGATATCTTAGTGGCCTAGAACTTTAGGGCTTTGGTATCTTAAGGGCACTCACATTAATCTACTTAGCTATTCGAATACCGATTGGGCCGAATGCACAATCGATCGTAAAGCACTAGCGGAACATGTCATTTTCTAGGTTTTGCACTTGTATCATGGTTTAGCAAGAAACAAAACTCCTTTGCATTATCTATCGCCGAAGTCGAATATATCTCGGCCGCAAGTTGTTGTGCACAAGTTCTAAAGATGAAACAAACTCTTAATGATTATCACTTAACACTTGATCATTTCCTTATTATGTGTGATAACACTAGTGCTATTAACTTATCTAAAAATTCTATTTTATACTCTAGGACAAAACATATTGAAATTCGACATCACTTCCTAAGAAACCATGCTTAAAAGGGTGACATTGTGCTAGAATTCATAAACACAAAAAATCAATTGGCCGATATCTTCACAAAACATCTAGCTCTTGATCAATTCTCACATCTTAGAAGAGGTATAGGGGTAATTGATGAATTTGAAGCACATGATTGAAACTACATGCTCTTATGTGTTTTTATTTTTCACCTTAATTCGTGTGCATCATATTTAATAAATAAAAAATCATCTAGACGAGGAACCGGATGTCCGTATCAAATCAGATCGTTCAGACCAACGTCTGATTTGGCAGAAAACATATTCTGCCAAATCGGACGTCCGGATGGCTGAATCGGACGTCCGGTTCAGCGTCGGGGGGTTTTTAATCGTGAAAACATCCCCTTATTTCTCCCATTTTTTCCATTCTTCTCCACTTCTCTCTTCCTAAATCTCTTCTCCATCACTTAATTCTTCCCCTCAAATCATCAATTACCATTTAAATTCAAAAACCATTACTTTTACATCCTTATTTCTCAAGAAATTTTTACTTTCATATCATATACTCTATTTTTACCCCAAGATTTTGAACCCTAGTTTCTCCACTCTCATTCTCGATTTTCAATCATGGCAAGCTCTAGACGGATGAGTAAAAGGCTCAAAAGCACAGTAAGGTGCACTTCACCTTCTTCATTCGATGAGGAGCTCGATTTGAAACACGAGGTGCCGGCCAACCCATTAGAAAAATCACCCATTTTGATAGGTAAAAATGTTGATTTTGCAGATTTTACTATTGAAGCACCCATATTTCATATTGAGGAACTTTTTGAAAATATGGGAGGGATTTCAATTACAAAATTAGAAGAGCATGCTACCCACGACTCATGAAAGAATTTTACAAAAATATATCAATTTCACGTTTAGTTAAAAATAAACGTGTTGTTATAAACAAAGCACTCATTCGTGACATTTTGGATCTTGAAGTGTGTGAAATACAAAATTTTCTACACAAGACACATCCCACGTTCAACGGCTATGACCCTACTGAGGCTTGTTGTCGAGTTACTAGGAAATTTTTTGAAAATATTACCAAAGTGAGTGCACATCAATTGTCTCTTCCATGTAAGGTTTTACAAAATGTAACAGCAATTGTTATCATATCCCCGTAAAGGTCATCGAGATTAACTGAGTTCATTTGATCTCTTTCTTCTAGATTTCTTTCTTGTCGGTAGGAAACTTGATTTCCTAACTAGTGCATTATGACTCATGAAGCTTGTCCATTCGTCACACAATGTCAAAGCTTTACCATATGGCATGCTTCTCACAAAGATTTTCCAACACTTTCACATCTCACTAGATGATGAAACATTTGTCCAACTTAAACCCAACGACACTATCAACATCAAAACACTTAAACGCATGAAAATCAATAAAGAATATGGTCATTAAGTGGCACATGCCAAGAGATTCGATCCCCACTTTGGGTCCATCAATCTACCCTTTGAAGGTGATGACGATGCAGAACCAGAAGTCCATGTTCCTCTTCATGACATTCTGGGGTCCAATATCCCTCATTCCTCGAACAGTGGCTTCACGTTCATCGAGGATTAGTATAACTTTTTGAATGGTTGCATTGACTCTCTTACATCCACGGTTGATGGTCTCGATGGGATGCTCCATCAGGTACTAGTTCAACAGGAAGCCATTCAAGATCAACAGACGGCGATGTAGGGTCAGTAAAATGCCTTCTACGCCCACTTCTATGCCCAGTTTCCTGCACCACTTCCTTTGGAGTCCTAGTCATAGTTTGATCTTACTTTATCATGTATTTTATCTTTATTTGCTTTACTATGGATGTTTTCTCACATTTCGCTTCATGTTTACATTTTCTATTTACTACATGTTGAATATTTCATTGTCAATTTTCTTTGCCATATTACTATTTCCCTTTGAGTTTTCTTTGACTTATGTTTTGCTTTATCTTCTCATGTATATTTCCCTACTTCATGTTCTTTTTACTTATGCCAAAAGGGAGAAAACTTATGAACGATGATATGCATGCTTAATGTGTATAAGAAAGGAAGAATTCTTGATCTATAAAACATAGGGGGAAGAGCATTGCAAATGTGTGAATCATATGAGATAAAATATTCTTCTTATTGCAGATCATCTATTGTTTATCATAATCAAAAAGGAGAAAATGACAAAGTATACTCGAATATTCAAGTGTTACATGTTGCCGACTTAATCAAATTGGAGACAAAACAATTGGATGAAAAGTTGTCGATCAAGAAATATCAAGATGAAAATCGATCGAGCACTCACGCTAAAACAAATGGAGACAAACTTTGCACCATTTCAAAATTGAGCACTCGGGCTAAATCAATCGAAGATTTTGGAACTAGATGTTCTTAGCTCGTTTGTAAAGGTAAAACACTTTAATTCTTAGCAATAACACATTGAAAGTTCAAGTGATGAATTTCTTATGTACGATAAAAATTCACTTCATTAAAACGTTTACACAAAAATTATTTTTCAAAGGTAACATTTTCAACTTAATCTTAAATACTATTAAACATCACTTACCTTGAAATATCTAGTAAAATGTCATGCAAAAATCTACTTGTTGCAAACAAAACAAAAATGGCCAAGAAATATTTTTGGCCATCCAGACGTCCAGTTCGCCAGCAACAGTCGAATTTTAGACCGTTCTAATTGATTTTCAATGGTTATTTTTTTGGTCATCCGGTACCATTCCGGACGTCCGATTGGGTCGTCCGATTAGGCAAAAATATCGGCGTTTCTCAATGTTATAAATACCAACTCATTTGCCATTCATTAATACAACAAGAGAGCATTAAAGTGAGATTCTTTTGAGCAAAGTAGCATTGATTTCTCATCCTATTTATTTTAATCAATTCATTTTGTTTTGAAAAACTTTTGACTAAATCAATTCTAGGAAATCATTCAGCACATCAAAGTTTTTCTAAACCTAACACTTGAGCTTCACTCATTGCTATCTATTAAAGTTTAGCCTATTTCTCTCTTAGTACTTAATTGTGATCATATCATTTATTAATAGAGAAGTCTCAATTTGTAAATTCAATTCTCTTTAAANTTCTAAACCTAGCACTTGAGCTTCACTCATTGCTATCTATTAAAGTGTTAGCCTAATTTCTCTTTTGGTGCTTAATTGTGATCGTGCTTAATTGTGATCATATCATTTATAAAGAAAGAAGTTTCAATTTGTAAATTCAATTCTCTTTAAACTTGTAGGTCGTGTTGAGGTCCCGAAAAGCTCAACGTTGTAAAAGGATTGGTGCTCCTAGCTTGTGAGTCATCGGAAGCTTTGTAAAGGGTTGAATTGTACCACAAGTCAATCAACATAATGAAATTGGCGTTGCTCGTGCCGGAGAGTTTGGTAACAGAGGACGTAGATCATTGCGTTGGATCGAACATCCATAATTATATCATTTACACTCTCTATCCCTCTTTACTTATTGCCTTCACTTTCATTTTTGCTATTTGAATTAATCTATCCAGTTATTACGTGCTTGATTTTAAGTTAATTTTTCGAAGAAGTTTTAGAAACCAATTCACCCCCTCTTGGTTAGCTATCCTTATGATCTACATTTCATTCAATTAAGTTAATAACGAAATCCTTGGCCAATGTGTACTCATAAGCCGAAAAGGAGTTTTCGACTTACATTGACTTAACAGTGGGATGAAAGATATGATCGATAACTGAGATTGACATACATCTATATCTTATAATTGATCAGATTATACTGACGAAAGGAATATAGTTTCATGGTGAACGAACAAATTTGATTTTGTCATACCATGTGAAATTTTTGGCCATATGTATTGCCCCGACATATTGCTAGATGTCAATATGGGATGACAAATGTGAATTTGTTATAAATTAAAATGGGTATTTTAATTTATCGATTTTGATTAGATCAAAATAATAATTTACGCCATTAAGAATCGTGATCGGGAATGTGAGGGGTCACACACAAAAAGAGAACCAGAAGAATGAGATTCGCCAATTAATTAATTAACAAGTGTTGTACAGTTAATTAATTGGATTAATTAAATATTGGACTGAATTGAGTTTAAAAGACAGGTTAAGCCCACTTGACTTAAATTTATAAGCCATTAGGGTTTCAGAAAAATAGAACAGAACACAATTCAATATCATGCTAGAATAAAGAAAGAGAAACCATTCTCTCATTCTTGTTCTCCGTATGGATTTTTATTGGAGGCTTGACATTAGACATGTGTGCATTACAGATTGTGATTGTTCGTGTTCCAAGATCAAAAAAGGAGTTTGTAAAATTTATCAAATGTATTATTCTAAACATATTTTCTATCTAAACATAAAGCAGATCCGTGGTAGGAATTGAAAATAATTTATTTTTCGCTGTGCATGATTACGTAAATTCCCAGCAGAAGGCTCCTAGAATTAATACAGGTAGGGTTGCTATAAAGTAGGAGAGTGACTTCCAATAGTTGTTTGGTTATTTACAAATGAGGATAAGATAAAAAGCGAAAGATAATAAGCATCTATATAGAGAGAGGATTGTATTCTATTTTTACAAAATGACAGAAGAAAGCAAGTTTTCAGAATTAAATGAATGGAAAGAAAAATAATAATATTGGAGGAAGAAAGTAAGAATTGCATAAATAAAATGTGTTTTCTTGTGCTCACGTTGAAGAGAAAGGAATTTATTTAGGGTTCGTTTGATTGTAAGAGTGGAAAGAAAATGAATTCTAAGGAATTGAATTGCTTAAAATTGTTTTCATATAATTGTCAATTAATTGTATTTGATTAGTATAATTTTTCACGTGAAAAATATTGAAATTTTGGATCTTTTGATGTTCGTTTGACTTTATTTTACATGAAAATTATCCATTAAAGGGATAGAATTTGTTTTCATTGCCTAAAAAAATGCTATAAAAATATTTTCCCACCAAAGTGGTGGGAAAACCAATTCAATGAAAACAAGGAAAATGTGTAAAAGATAATTTGGCTGAATATTTTGTGATACATTCTCATTGATTTCGTATGTCAATATATAGCCATACATGCCTTTGCTTTACATGGAAAGAAATAAATGTTGACTTGTGCAATTGTCTAATTAAATGGGATTGCTAGAATCCTAAGTGCGTGATGTGTGCAGGATTACTGGAATCATGAGTGCTTTATGTTTGCAAATCATGAGTGCTTGATATGTGCTGTAATTCTAATTACATGGGATTGCTAGAATCCTAAGTGCTTGATGAGTACAGGATTACTGGAATCATGAGTGCTTTATGTTTGCAAATCATGAGTGCTTGATATGTGCTGTAATACTCTCCCTCAAGTTGGTATATGAAGATACGTAATGCCCAACTTGTGAGATAAGTGATGGAAGAGGTCAGAACCCAAAGCTTTGGTGAAGATGTTGACAGCCTGTTCAGATGATGAGAGATGAGTAGTGGTGAAGAGACCAGGGAGAAGTTTTGTCTCAAATGGCAGTCAATTTCAATATTTTTATTCTGCTCGTGAAAAACTGGATTCTGAGCAATGTAGAGGGCACACTGATTGTCATAGTATAAAGTCATGGGGTCCTTGTGAGAGATGTCGATGTTATGAAGTAAATGTTGTATCCAAACTAGTTCACATGTAGTAACGTCCATGTAGCGATATTCAGCTTCCGTAGATGAGCGAGTGACGGTGGTCTGTTTCTTAGTGCGTCCTGAAATGGGACTAGAACTAAGAGTGATGAAGAAGCCAGTGGTAGAACGTCTAGTGGTAGGACAACTAGCCCAATCAGAATCAATATAAGCATGAACTTGTAGATCATTGGAGGAAGGAAAGAAGATGCCTTGACCTGGAGTGCCTTTGATATAGCGAAGAACGCGTGTGCCAGATGTCATGTACAAAATTCGGGGTTTATGCATGAATTGGCTAAGAATGTTTATTGGGAAAACAATGTTGGGTCTAGTGATGGAGAGATAAATGAGGTTCCCGACTAACTATCGATAAGGATCGGGATCAAAGAGGAGATCGCCATCAGTGTCCTTGAGTTTCAGGTTCTGTTCCATAGGAAAGGGAGCAGGGCGAGAGCGAAGTAGTCCGCTACCTGGAAGAATGTCCAATGCGTATTTTCGTTGATTAAGGAAAATGTCTGAAGGTGATAAAGTAACTTCAAAGCTAAAAAACTACTTGAGAGGGCCAAGATCCTTGGATTTGAAGTGAGTAGAAATAACGGACTTGAAGTGAGTAACCTGAGAAAGATCATTTCCGACGACCAAGATGTCATCAACATAAAGGAGCGCAATGGTAATGTTGGTGGCAATAATGATTGTGAAGAGAGTGATCGGCCTGTGATTGGACAAAACCTGTAGTAAGAAGAACATATGTTAGTTTAAAAAACCAGTTCCAGGAAGCCTGCTTGAGACCGTAGAGAGATTACCAAAGTTGGAAAACACGTGTCTCCCCTTGAAGACGGTAACTGGGTGGTGGTGTCATATAAACTTCTTCATCAAGGTTGCCATGTAAGAATGTATTGTTGACATCCATCTGGTGGATAATCCAATGTTTGGCGACGGTAACTGCAAGAACACAGCGGACTGTGGTCATTTTGGTAACTGAGGCAAAGGTTTCATGATAATCAATGCCTTCAACTTAAGTGTAGCCTTTTGCCATGAGTCGAGCTTTATGACACTCAATGGTACCATCTGCTCGGAGTTTAGTTTTAAAGACCCATTTGTAACTGATGATCTTTTTACCAGGTGGGAGAGGTTCTAATGTCCAAGTGGAGTTATCTTCTAGGGCATGAAGTTCGGAGTTCAGAGGTCATGGCTTCACGCCAATGAGGATGGCAATTAGCTTCTGAATAAAAATACGATCAATAGAGGTAGTAAGTGAATTTAAGATAGAAAAATGGTCAAGAGAAAAATGAGAGTATGAAAGAAAAGTGGATAAGGGATAAGAAGTACCTGAGGCTTGTGTAGCAGTTGAAGTAGCAATGGACTTCATGGTAATGGCGGGACAAACATATTCAAGAAGATATACTGTCGAGTGATAGTGCGGTGTGGCCGAGAAGCGAGGGGACGAGAGGGGTAGAATCGGAAGGGTTAGGGTCAGAATGGTTAGGAAAGGGAGGGGTGGAATTTGGAGGTGGGGTTATGGAAGTGAAAGTATGTTCTGGGATAGGTAAAGGAAGGATAGTGTTGTTTGGTGTATGGGAAATGATATGACTGTGGAATGGAAACGGATTTTCATAGAAAGTGACGTCACGGGAGTAAAAAATGGCATGTGTGTCAATATTGTATAACTTGTATGCTTTTCGGTTGTTCGGGTAACCAAGAAATACGCAACGGGATGCACAGGGAGAAAATTTGTCTCAGTGGGCAGTAAGTGTTTGAGCATAGCAAAGGCAACCAAACACCCGAAGGAAATTGTAGTTGGATGGAGTTTTTGTGAGTAATTGAAAAGGACTTTGATTTTGAAGAGATTTGCTAGGAGTTCTATTGATGAGGTAAGAGATTGTAAGAATGCATTCACCCAAAAAATGTAGGGGTAGATGTGCTTGAAAACGAAGACTGTGAGCAACATTCAAGAGGTGACGATGTTTACAC
This sequence comes from Fraxinus sp. 1973-6204, assembly GCA_903798365.1. NCBI lineage: Eukaryota > Viridiplantae > Streptophyta > Magnoliopsida > Lamiales > Oleaceae > Fraxinus > Fraxinus sp. 1973-6204. The sequence goes on along the minus strand of CAIGRR010092304.1, from coordinate 5,189 downwards.
TCTGCAACACCATTTTGTTGAGGAGCTTCAACGTAAGTACACTCATGAATGATGCCATGGGTATGAAAATAGTTTTGGGGATTTTGAGAAAGAATAGTACGGATAAGTTTGACATTGGAAGTAAATTGATTTTTAACAAGGGCAAAAAAATGCATTAAGTGAGTAAAAGTTTCTGATTTAAAACTCATTAAATAAATCCAAGTAGTGCCTGAAAAATCATCAACAATTGTCAAGAAATAGTGGGCTCTACAGATAGAAGTAGTAGAGTAACCACCTAAAATATTACAATAAATTCGATTAAAAGGAGTCATACTTTTATTAGCATGATTGAGAAAGGATAAGTGAGTATGCTTAGAACGAGCACAAACATCACAATAAGAAAGAGTACAAGGACTATAAAAAATTGTAGGAATAATAAAGCTAGAAGGGTGACCTAAGCGTTGATGTCATAGGGTCTTATTGTCAAGATTGTGTACGGAAAAGGCATCAGATTTTTGTGGTTGGAAGATGTAGAGCCCATTGCAAGCTTCGCCCGCTCCAATCAGCCGCTTCAATTAAAGGTCTTGAAAAAATCATTTAGTGGAAGAGAAAAGAACAAGACAAGGTTTAGAGCGAATGAGTTGAGGGATAGATAGGAGATTGTAATTAAAGTGAAGGACATAAAGGACATTATGAAGGGTTAGGAAATCAGATAGGCGAACTATGCCTATTCCTTCAATGGGAACCATGTTTCCTGTGTGTAGCCGAATCGTGCGACTTGAGGATGGCAATCCGAGTTCTAAGAAGGAGGATCGACATAGGCTCATATGATCAGTGGCGCCACTGCCAATTATTCAATCAATTTGAGGATCAAAAAAGGAGAGAGTTGAGAGGGAGTTACCAACGAAATTTGGATTTGGGGATAGGTTTTTCAAGAGGTTCATGAGCTGTTGATAGCTTTCCAATGAGAGGCCTGGCACTAGACTGGAGGAAGATTCGATAAGATGAACGGTTACGGAAAGGGATTTTTCGAGCAGTCATGGCTTGCGATGATTGCGGGGTTCACGTCCAGGGGATAGCTGATTATCAGCCGTAATGGTTGTGCAAATGCCCATCTATGCCGCATTTGGTACACTTGATAGGTGGCCGATCATGGTGAGAACTCCGAGCAATGAGGGCAACATTTTTCGATAGAGTGCGTGAGACATGAAGGAGCCTTTGTTGTTCTTCTTCAAAGAGGATGGAGAACACTTTGTTCAGGGATGGGAGATGATCAGTGGCAAGAATTTGGGATCGGAGAGCAGCGAATGAATCGTTGAGTCCCAAGAGGAATTGGAACACCTATTCGTCCTCAGCCCTCTTCTCCAAAGTGGTAGCATCACTTGGTGTTTGGATATTGGCTAATTTATCCCATAATTGTTTGCTATTGTAATAATTTGGTATGGATGATTGGTTTAGATGGAGGTTGGAAATTTCTCTTTTGAGATGAAAGAGGCGAGCATTGTTGCCATGGCAAAAACAAGACTCTAGTTCAAGCCAAACAATAGGTAGATCATCATAGTAGTCTAGGGAATTTGCTAGAGAAGGAGTGATGGTGTTGAGAATCCAAGTGAGGACCATGTCCTTGGTGCGGCTCCATTGGGCACAATCGGGTGAAGTGGTGGGTAGGGCTTTGAGGGTGCCATCAACAAACCACAATTTGTTCTTGGCATTGAGGGCTTGACGAAGAGCCCGTTGCCATTTGAAAAAGTTATAACCGGTGAGATGGTCCAAGATGAGAATGAGGATGAGGGAATCAGAGGGGTGAAGGTGATATAGGGAGGAGTTTTCAGAGGTAACTTCGGAGGAGGAATCCATTGGAGTCAAACAGTAGAGAGGAATTTTAGGATCAAGGTATGCTCTGATACCTTGTAAAAGATAATTTGGCTGAATATTTTGTGATACATTCTCATTGATTTCGTATGTCAATATATAGCTATACATGCCTTTGCTTTACATGGAAAGAAATAAATATTGACTTGTGCAATTTTCTAATTACATGGGATTGCTAGAATCATGAGTGCTTGATGTGTGAAAATCATGAGTACCTGATATGTGCTATAATAAAATGGGTGACGTAAAGGAAAAGAGGGAAAATTAATTCCAAGGAAATTTGTTTCTATCAAACAATGTAAAAGATGGAAAAATGGAAAATGATTTCCAAGATCCATGGAAAATTGGGGATAGCAAACAGGGCCTTAGGGATTTCTATTGCAAATCCTCCAAGAAACACAGCCTATGAATTGACATGGTGGTGATCGGTAGGTTTAAGAATACCACAAATTTTCTCAAATTTGATTGATCACTTAGTTCCATCTCTAAGTCTTAGCTAACGGTCATATGTCTTGACCCAAAACCATTTATCAAACATCCCAATTCATATCAAAAATATTCTCTAACATCTCATCGCCATTTTCAAAATAGATAAAGTTTTGGAAAAATCTATAGTACAAGCTACAAACTTATGTATACATTCTTCTGGACTTGAACTTACTCTACATACAAGTCCCAAATCCGAAATTCAAACCATAGAAAATTCATAGCATCGCCATTGATCCACACCATCCCAACATTGTCGAAATCATGTGCACCATCTAAGTAGCGGTCGCGATGGTGTCTGTCAACCAGAAATCATAGATGATGCAGTGGTTGGTTCATTTTTTCCGATGCCTACTTATGCAAAATGTTGTGGAGAGGATTTCCATCAACCGCTAATGAAGGAGTGTTAGTGAGGGTTGTGGTCAACCAGTGATCAGAGATGAAGAAGTGGCTTTTTCCCTCTTCTTTGACACTTATTTATGCAGTGCACGATGTAGAGAATTGACATGGTGGTGATCGGTGGGTTTAAGAATATCTCCAACCTTGCACCATTGCACCATAATTCACCAAATTGCACCAAATATTTGGTGCAAATCTCCTTTAACCTATTGCACTATTTTGGTGCAAATGAATAGTGTTGCACCAAATATTCATTTGAGCCATTTTGCCCTTCTCTCACTTTGTAAAAAAAATTGGTTAAGGGTATGTGTTTCTATCTTTGTTATACATTTTTGTAATACAATAAATTGTTGTTGTTGTTGTTTTTGTTACTATTATTATTTGAAATAAATTTTAATAATGTAATCAATAATAATTAAGGAATGAATTAAAATAAAAGTACTCAAAAAGTTTTAAAATGTAATGAACATGATTATTTAAACTTATGACAAAAATATCACAACAAGTACATTGCGCTTCGAAATGCATTAATTGATCATTTACAGGATGAACATAATAAAATTTGAGAATTAAATTGCAACACTAGTTCAACTTCATAATATCATGATATCGGAATTTGAAACGCATTTCACTATTTTTAATGACTTGATTTAATATCTTCTTAGTTGTGTGATTTATATTAATTGTATTACATTTTTTAATGTTTTAATGAATTCAATATTTTCATTAATTTAACATAATTATTTATTTATTGATTTATGTAGTTGTAAAATAAATAAATACTTTTTCAAATATATAAATTGTCAAGAATCAAAAAAATGAAGAAAATGATTAAACGCTATTCATTTGGTGTAAGTTCTGGTGTAATGGGTTGAAGAATATTTTTAATTTAATACAAGATTTGATGCAAAATGGTGCAAAACTTACTTCAAATTTTGGTGTAGGGTTGGACATAGCCTAAGAAAGGTGGTATTGAATAGAGAGAGAAATTGGGGGTTTGATTTAGAGTTTGGGTTAATTGATAGAGAAAAAAGTTGGGGTATTCTTTTTAATTTTAGACTCCGCAAGTGTACGGATCGTAACAAGTAATAAAGTAGACATAAGAGTCTGAATTATCATTTCCATGAGTACTACTACCTAACCGTTGGTTCAATTAATTCTAACTTCAATTTTATTAAAAAATAAATAAAAGGTATTTATCTTATTTTTATGATTTTTTATTATCATCACACTAAAATAAATAAATTTGATTTTTTATATGATGGTTTAAGCTATTCAAGAGTCCAGCATACCTATCTCCTTAATTTCATTCGCCAAATTTTATAACAATTGATTATATGTACACGGTCAGATTTTTCTAATATATTCAATTTATTTTTCATGAGTTCAAATTAATTCTATTTAACTAAGTTAATTCCATATTGCTATGTGAATTTGGATACATCTTAGTCAAATACCTTAAATCTTTAAAATCGATGTAACGATCACATCAACTAGAAAATTTCTATCTATACTTTTATACTAATTATCGCCTTTTACTATGTATTCTAAAAAAATAATTCACCTCTCGACGTAATTATCCCTCACTAATCAATGAATTAGCGGCCAATTAATCCAAACATTAAGAATAGAAAAAAAATATTCACATCATCAATGGAGATTTCAAACTTTTTAATTTAAATTAATGTTCAAAACTAGGTTACCAACATTCATCCTAAGAAAATAGTTAATTAAACATCATGGGAGAAAAATAAAAGACGAAAAATTAAAGTAGATTATCGGATTTTAAGGAGAAAAAGAAAAAGATGAAGATCTTACATCAAGATTTCGTATTCTTATTGTGAAATTTTGAAACCATATCTTTTTTATTGATTTTTTTTATTATTCCCTCCTTTTGGAATTGTATAATATGTGTTTAATGAATTCCGACAAGCCACGACTTTAATATGTGCATATAATGAAACTCTGCAAGCTTCCTTTTAATTGTTGGACTAAGACATGTAAATTATAAAACAAGATTTAAGCAAAATCCTTGTTCAAATTGGTTTCTTCAAAGTGTTTGACAATAAAATAAAACAATTTCATTTTCCAATTGAACTCTTTTTCTCATGTAACTTTAGTCCTTCGTCTTCTAATTTTTGCAATTAAGTCGTCTTAATTTCGAAATCATTAATAATTGACCTGAGACAAGTTTTGAAAGTTTGCAATTTTAATCCCAAACTTGTCAAATATCGAATTTAATTTCCAAAATTCATGAGTTTTTATCAAATGTTCCATTAATACCTTCAAATGATCACTTGCAATCTGGTTTATCTTCAATTACTTCGAAACAACTCAAATTAAGCTCCAAATAATATTTGTTCACACCAATTGCATCCAAGTTGAGATTTTTCCTACAATTAACATAATTTACAAAAATTAAGTGAATAATTAATCAATATATATATATATAT
>CAIGRR010092292.1:0-11952 GCA_903798365.1 Fraxinus sp. 1973-6204 | reverse complement strand
TATTTAATATTTAATAAATAAATCAATACCTGAAATTTGAATAAAAAAATTTCCACACTGATTTTTGCATTGGTATCTTCAAAAGCCTGAATTTATATAATTTCCACTTTTTTATATTATTTGTAAAATGTATATCAAGTTGATTGTCCTCTATAATTCTATCCAATTTGATAGGTGTAAATAAGCTCCCTAACCCTATTTATAATGTCGGCTCTTCTAACGTACTGCAGTGATCATTTGAAGTCAACCATGTAGAGAAGCTATCTAGATCATTTTTGCAAATATCTAATATATCTACATAAAATACTATAGAACCGAAACCTATGCAATATTCTATATTATTCTAGAGTTTTCTTTTTCTTTTTCTTTTTTTTTTCTTTTTTTAAGTTTGGGAAGTTGTCATCTTGCATCCATTAAATCTTATAATTTCACCTTAAAATATCAAAATTGTTAAAAGAAATAGCCCAAAACTATATTATTTTCAATTTTAAATTACTATTCCATTTGAGTTATTTTCTTCAACAAGGTTGATTGTTAAAGATGTAATCTTTAAATGTCTATTATTCTTCTTACAATAACATAGAATTTTAACACTCTGGCTACTGCATCACTCGGGGCTACCCAGAGCCCAACCTAAGACAAGACAGGTGAGGCTATTGCATTAGGCTCAAACTCTATGTGACTCAAAAATCTGGTATTTTTTTTATTTATTTAATTTTGTTGAATTTTAATACCCAATAAATCTCGGGCAATGATGTACACATTGGATTAAATTTTTACCGACAACCAAGTCCAAAGGCTCAATTTGAAAACAACGTGGGCCGTTGGAAATAACTTAAACAATTAATATTGTTCATGATCCATATTACCTCTTGGATGGTTTTTAATCTTGGCCAATTTAACCTCTTTTATTGTTCAAACTAAAACCTAACCTAGCCTATATATACAGTGTCTTTGCTCTAGCCGTTTTGTGTATGATTTGTGTGTTAGAAGGAGAAAAATCTGCAGCTTGCTTGGAGAGAAAAATCTGTGGCTTTCTTTGTGTTTTGGCCTCCATTTCGTGTTTCTTCCATTGTTTTTCTCGTGCCTTTGTAGCCTATAAATCATCACCATTATCTTATTCTTTGTGTGTGAGATTGAGGGGCAACTGAGGTGAATATATTGGTTGTAGGTTAGAGTCGTTTTGATTGGTTGTTTAGTAGAGAAAAATAACGTGAAACTAGGCCTGAAAAATACTATTTTGACGACCCTTGAAGCAAGCTTCCGTGACAATTGGTATTAAAATTTCAAGGTAGTGTATTTGGCTCAAAAAACTGACCAAAAACCATCCAGAATACCAGATGAAATGAAGCAAAAAAAACATATCAAAAAATTGTTAGAAAACTGCCCAAATTTCAAGGTTGTTTTCGTGATTTTTCGACCAATCCAAAAAGAATTTGGCGAAACAGAGACCACCAGCGTGACATGTAGCTGGAGGTGCTCCTAGGTGGTCGGCGCATGGTGGAGGCGCATCGAGCCCACGAATAGAGAGTTTGAGTGGCGTGTAAGGGCGCAAGAAGGGTTTCCGACGGCGGTGTCTTTTGGTGTTTGTTCCTGACATTTTGGTGTTTTTAGTTTTTTGTTTCAGGTTATACGGCGAAGTTTGGGCGATTGTGTTCTTCGCATGTTCAGGATTCGATCGTGATTAATTGATTCCTGCTATTGTTGGAGACTTTAGGACAAATAATGGTGGTCCTAAAGTGATAAATTCGCATCTCTCGATATTTACGGACTTTCAGACGAGGTCCGCTAGGTATCATGTTCTTTCCCTATTATTGCAATTATAGTTATTGTGTAGGATAACAATTTGTTTTTCGCATTAGAAGTCATCGTCTGAGGGACGTTAGGTTTAGGTTATCATGAAGGGGTAACTATTACCTGTTGCTAGACTTAGAAGTTTTTTGTTAATTATTTGCTTTGAATTCTTTGTGAATTTGTCTCCAATTATTTTTCATTATTAGAATTTGCACATGACCTTAGGAAAGGTTTTGCTCTACCATTTTATGAGAATTTGTTGCATTTTGTGTTTTGTACATACAACACGTTTTGAATTGTGTTGTTTAATGAAAAATGTGATTTTTTTTTAAAATTTGGCAAAAAAAAAAAAAAAGGTTTTTCATAAAACTTTTGATAGCAAATGTAGGTTTAAGGCAAGTGCGAAAAGTAAGATGTGTTTTAACTGTGGTAAATTTGGACATTGTGAAATAGGATGTCCTAGGAATGATAATAAAAGGAAAGATAAGGTGAGAGACGAGGCGAACATCGCCATAGGGTCAAGTGACCTTAATGAGGTTTATTGAGAGTAAACATATTTACTGCATGTGTTGCGCGGTTGTATGTGCATTTTCAATGTGTTTGATATGTGCATTTGCATGAATCTGAGAGCAATATGATTACTTTGTAATGTGTTTGCATACATAGTGGGTTGAAATCTATGACGTACTCATTTTACTCTATGAGTGGTGTGAGAGAGAGAGAATGGTACACATTTCCTCCTTCATCTATATGAGATTATGCGAGGCAGCCATATGTAGGTTATCTTCCTCCTCTTTATAAGCCTCTTTTGTAAGTGTACTGAAGTAACCAACTCTTTCTTCTATTCTCTTTGTGAGTGCCACTTTCGCCCAATTCTCTGTAAATGTTTTGAGCATTAGTGTTGGAATAACCTTGTAATGTGTGGTTTGATTTAAATTTGAGCTCTAACCTTTGTGGTCGCTAAAGATGTTAATTTGCCATNTGCCACTTTCGCCCAATTCTCTGTAAATGTTTTGAGCATTAGTGTTGGAATAACCTTGTAATGTGTGGTTTGATTTAAATTTGAGCTCTAACCTTTGTGGTCGCTAAAGATGTTAATTTGCCATGGTGGTTTTGTGATGCATTAGGAGTGAAGATATCTATTGGTGATGTGGAGTATAGATGCTAAGGGTACATTGGTGGTGTGTACCGGGGATATAGAGTGTGACATTTGGATCACGAGTGGAGAGGTGATTAAGTCTTGGAATCATTTATCTATAAAGAGACCTGATCAGGTGGTGTGTGAAGAGACACTTCTATCACTTCTATTAGGTGGAGACTCATTATCCACTTAGGTTGGGAGAAGTGATGTGGTGATAGAGGTGAGATATGTGTTCTCGAGTTGTGAGCTACACGGAATGAGATATGATAATTGTGGTGAGATCCTTTCGTGGGTCAGTTACCCGATATGGTATCTACATCGTATATTTATTGCTCTTGATTGATTATTGTGATTATCCGCTTCTACTTGGGTATTTGTTTATGACATTAGCCCTAGTGAATACATGAAGCAGGTAGGGTATATGTTTCAGGTCCGAAACACGAGCTAAGGTCTGTGATTCCAATTTTATTGGTTGCCTTGATTATGCAAGTGTTAACTTTGTGTTTTGATTGATTGCAGATTGATTGGGTATCAAGACAGAGATTCGTCGGGTTTTGATACCAATGAATTCCGACCGATGATGTAAACGTTGGATTAAATTATTACCCACAACCAAGTCCCCGGGTTCAACCCGAAAGCAACGTGGGTCATTGGAAATAACTTAAACAATTAAAGTTGTTATATATTACCTCTTGGATGGCAATGAATCTTGGCTCATTTAATCTCTTTTATTGGTCCAACTAAAGCCTAACCTAGTATATATATACAGTGTCTTTGCCTAGCCATTTTGTGTGTGATTTGTGTGTTAGAAAGAGAAAAACGTACAGTTTGCTTGGAGAGAAAAATCGGTGGCTTTCTTTGTGTTTTGGCCTCCATCTCGTGTTTCTTCCATTGTTTTCTCGTGCCTTTGTGACCTACAAATCATCACCATTATCTTGTCATTTGTGGGTGAAATTGAAGAGCAACCAAGATGAATATATTGGTTGTGGGTTGAAATTGTTTGGATTGGTTGTTTAGTAGAGAAATGTAACGTGAAACTGAGCTAGGAAAACATCGTTTTGATTACTCTTGAAGCAAGCTTCCACAACAATTTTAAAATTAATCCAACCCAATTTTAATTTTTTTTAATGTAAACTACGATTTGAGGGCCCAATTTTTAACATTAGTCTCTCGAACACCGAAAATCCTTGGTTATCTGCATCACCGTCAGGATTCTTGTCTCATGCACTATCCTCTCTTCCTGGAAAGCGTTTTACTGGTTTTATATCAGAATCATTAATCAATAAACAGCTCATAAAGCATTCCCAACCAGCCACGTGAAAATCTGAAAAGAACCATCATCACAGGCTGGCCATCTTGGTCCACAAGGGGAAGGAATCCTTGGCAGTACAGCTAAACCTGATGTTGTGTGCTTAAATGTCTTACTATCTAAAACAAGCAACATACAAACAAGAGCTTCGTTACCCGATCTTCCTTACATTATCCAATAATGTCTAACCCACCTTACCAAACGCATCTATGACTCTCAATGGATTGCATTTTAGGATATGTGTACACGTGTCTGTGCATATATATAGTTCAAGAACATGATAACAAATGCAGCACACCTATGCCTTCTTCATTTTAGCAAGGAAAAATCAACATCTTATATTCTACTGAAACTAAGAACTAATGAATTGTCTTCATTACATTAAGTTAAAATATTAAAAGAATGGTGAATTCCAATTAATTAATTAGCAATCTGGGGGAGCTTACATCCGGAAAGAAAGAATAACGTGCCTAAAACCACACAAGTACAACAACCCTCTTAAGCAAAAGGGAGAATACCACAAGCAAAATAAAGTTGGTGTCACATTTTAAGCTCTTAACGGAACGTCAAAATGAGTGCAGATACCATCAGCAGCAAACCGAGTAACAATTTTGATCCATTGCCCCCAATTGAAGTTGCAAAAGATATATCTTGCGGCCTAAACATGAAAAAAGGGACGACAGAGGTAATAATTAGTAAAAAAGGAACTTAGAAGCAACTAAAATTTAGTCCCCTTCTGAAAACCATTATTTCAAAACTCTTTAATTATCGTACTTATTTTCATATACGTAAACCCAAAACTTTTTCCTATTTTTTAACCACAAATTCTCTAAAAATAATCACTTTTCAAAACTCCATTTTCCTCAGAATAATGGCCATAAAAAAGGAGCTTAGAATGCAAATTCAGAATTTCAGATGGCAGTGTGTTTAAATACGTACTTTTGCAATTTGTGAAGTGTACCACAGAATAAGGCATTATCTGGCATTGGAAACTCAGTTTTGTTATTGGGCTCTGGATTGACAACCCTGATGTAGGTTTCTTGGCCTAGGTACCATGAGTCGAGGTTCTCGGTCCTGATGTTCCAAACTCCGACATTGTCTAGTGAGATCAAGATTGCCGTCCATGCACCAGCGTAAACCTACACAATGGGAAAGAAATGAGATATCGCTGCAACTTCCAGAAAACAATTAAAATTAAATAACCCCTGGAATCTTTCAAGAAAAAAACAAGTTAAATATTTGTATGTTTTCCTTGTACTATCCAGTACTGGCCAATACCAAGCACAAAAAGTTCCTAGAAAGTACTATATGTGCCAATATATAACATAGGAGTTGAGTTCATTGTTTACGAATTTTCAAATAGTTGCAATCATCACTTGTGTTTTACAACTGGAGACTTAAAACGTAGAGCTACAGTAGAACTAAATTACAAGAATCACAACCTTTTTGACCTATATCAAAGTGAATTATAACTAGTTTCTTCTATTTTATTTAAGAATGGCAAGATACAGCAAATATCTTGTTTTCTACAAACAAGAAGAAAACTTGCACTCTTTCTGCCAGGGCTTTTGAACAGCTAATAGGTCACATTTTTTAATTCAAATTTTTAGAGCTTGATTTTCCATTCAATGGAGAGAGTATATTTTCGTTGTTTCAATGTGAAAATAAGTTCACTTAATTCCTACCAAATGATGCCAGAATTTCGAAAATGACATCAGTAAAAACAAAATTTAGAAAAATTACATGTGCTGTAGTGCGAGCAATTCCATCCCACTTGTTGTATGTGCCCCTGCTATTATCCGTCCACTCACCATAATCCATTCTGTAGTTTAATCAGACGAAGTGGTTAATCACAATATGAGAAAACATTGTCGCATTCTGATTTAAGCTATATTGAATACTGAAAGAAATCGTATCATACCCCACCACAAAAAATGCATATCCATTAATGTGATATGTTTGTACTTTAGTATCATTGTTCTGCAATATCACTTCCATAAATCCCCTATAAGTACCATTTACAATAGATGTTTCCATCCGAGGTGGACCAGTAAGTGGCCTGTTGGGAAAATCAAGCTTGTACACACCCTTAACTTTGTATTGGTCAGCAAGCCTGATTGGGCTAGCGGGGTTGACAAAGGAAATTCCGCTAAGAGCAGTCCGCCTTTTCCCATCAATCATTACCGGCGGCTTGTTTTTGAGCACATACACCTGAGTCACATTAATCAAACCATATCTAAAAGAACCTTGAGGGTTTGGTCGAGCACCACTGGCAGACACGTTCCACCTGAATAATGAAAAACACCAAAAGAATTACCAGTGTGCAAAGGATATTAGAAGTAAAAAGGAAAAAAAAATCCCACATGTCAGAATTTTACACGTGTTATAATGAGCAACTCCTATATGTTTGATGATGAACTAGTAGATTCAATCTCCAACAGCATCATTGTGAATAAGACCCGGTGTGATGTACATATTTTGATGCAATAGATATCTTCGAGTGTCAATTCTTAACTGTTTTAAATAGTTGAAGGGAGTCAAAGTAGAAAATCTTTAATATACAATGCGAAAATGAGAAAAGGACATACCTGATTGATCTCGCCTGGTTCATCGAGAAGGTTTTGTCATATTGGTCTTGTGGTGGGTCGGGAAGAGGACCAGATGCCTTCCCTTTTGAGTTAGTATAATGCAAGATACCAACACCCGTGACTCTTTGCCACATTGTTGCATTCACAAACCTGGCACTTGCAACAATGTAGTAATCACTGCTTGCATTTTGATCCATGGTTACTAAAAATGAGTACGATTGACCAACATGAATATCTAAGCTGGTATAATTCTGCTATACTGTATATAAACCCTCAATTTCTGCTAAAAGCATGTTATGGTTCTGAATTCTGAAGTTCAAACTAGTTGATATTCCAACATTGCTAACACGAATGCAGTAAGTTTTGCCTGCAGAAGAACGGAATATTACTATACAAATATACAGTATTGGAAATATAAGTCATTTTAACTTTTTTATGAGTATGTTTTTAATTTCACTCCCAGAACTTTCATCATTACAATACACTGATGCTGTATGAGAATTCATAGATGGCAATACCCCATTGGCTTACATAAATGTAGACATGGGCAGATTTTAAATAACACGAAGCTATTGTAGTCTGGAATGCATTCAGCGGCTGAACATGGAAGTCACGGTTTTTATTTTCTATAGGCGACCGATCAAGTTCTTAAATCTTTTCGACAGATCTTTTCATATCATGCTAAAAGCCGTGCATATTAGGGTTAACAGCGTGATAGCCCTATCTTGAATAGTATTACTTTAAAAGTCTAATTCTTCCCCTTTTCTTAAGTACTAGTAGAGGCTTTGAGAGGCACAAACATTGTATAAAAAGTGATTCTTAAAGGCATAACATATTAGAGAACTACTCCAACAACCACATATCAAGTCAAATCTCTCAACATGTGCCATTTACTTAATATTGTGATATTACGTATCTACCGAAATGTACGTGTCTTTGGAAGATAATGATGTTTATTAATAAAGACTTTTAAGTTCAAACATAAATGGACATATTTATGAGTTAGATACCACATTACTCACCTGGGAGGACTGTAATTGTTTCATAATCAATCCCATCAGGAACAAGAGTATCGTTGTATCTATAAGGTCCTTTTTCATTAATTAGTACACCATCTGGCATTCCTAGATGTTTCCCGGAATTAAGGATTCTCCTCAAAGCCTAAAGATAGAAAAACTCTCGCATTCACCAATAAATTTAAAGTAACGACTTCCTGACTCAAATATGCATAAGATCAACAATGCACAAACACTAACCGTGTGATTTTGGGTGTACCAGTCACCAATCACATTTGTGATGTCCCCATAAGGGGTGTCAAAAGGAATCGGGATAATAGCTCTGTTATTAATAATAAACGTGCCAAAACCGCCCGAAGCCCTTTGAAAATTGAGCGGAGGGAACTAAAAGAAGCTCCCAATATGGTCCTTCACCTGAAATTCATAAGTTCAATTCCACTTTGGAGGGATAGGGTAATTTGTTCCTAGAACCCCATCTTGCCACGAACTCCTCCTTTGTTGTATGCCAGACCTAATTCACCCATCAAATACACAAATCTTATAATCACTTAAAAGTTACCTACATTTTCAAATCAGTTTCAAAATCTAAATTACTTCAAAATCCCTACCAATCCATAAGGAGATCTTCATCTAATTTGTTCCTCGCATTAACAACAACATAGTTGTTAGTGGTCACATTAATTGTGGGACCTGGAAACTTCCCATTTATTGCAATAACCTGCATTATAGAGCAATGTAGTTCAAGAATCTTAGCCATCCAAGCCTAAAGTTCAAATCTTTAAACATTTCTTAGATCTGCAGTTAAAAATTTAAACTTTTTACAATATAAAGCAAACCCATCAATCATATATATATATATATATATATATATATATATATATATATATACCTGCTGTGGAACACCGAGAGGAGAAGCAGTAATATAGGAGACAGCAAATTCATAGCTAACAGATGGATCTTCAGAAAAGGACAAGTCCAACAACAAGCAAATATGGATGAACAAGAGCAAGAAGTAGCTACAAGAAGCCATGTGTATTTTCAGTTCGAGTATTTTGAGGATAGCACGGTTCAAACTCCAAACAGACAACCTTTTTTCCTAGTATTTGATAAGTTACATCATCAATTGGAGAAGTAAAAACAGTAGCAGAGAGATAAAGAGAGAAGATGCAATGTGTCCATGTTTCGAAAGCTCAAAGAAAAGGCTCTTTTTACCCCCATATTCGTGGGGTTTGAAGGCAGGGGTGTAATTAAAAATTGTGGGCTTCGTCTAGAATAGAGAACAGAGTGAAAGTGTATAGTTGGAGGGATTCTGCAGAAGCATTCGTCGGTTGATTATACATCTAACATTTAGCCATCTTTGTGGTCGATATTTTTAAAATATATTTTTCTTTTCTTATTTTCAATCACGCATCTTTCAATAAAATAATATTGCACATAAATTATAAAAAAAAAATAAAAAAATTTAATCACACATTCTCCATTAAATCACCATTTCAAAATACATTTTTATCAAAAAAATTGGAGCTCAAACATGATCATTGATTTAATTAAATATATAAATATAAGACCTATTTAATACATGTGATATTAAAGGTGTCAACGAGTCGAAGCTTGAAGCTCAGGCTCGGCTCTAGTAAAATGGTTTGAGGTGAGCTGAGCCGAGCAAAAGCTCGGCCAAAAATATAAGGATCGACCCTTTCGAATCGATTTTTTTTAAAAATTCGTTATAAATCTAAAAATTTTTATTAATGAATACGTATTATAAATAATAACTAAATATTAAATATTAACATGTAAAAAGTACGGCTAAAATAAAAATAAAAATAAAAAAAGCTGACCGATGACAGCTGCCGTCAGTGCAGGCAGCTTTAATTTTATTTTTTAAAATTATTTTAAGACTCGAGTCAGCCCGTGACACAGGCCGGTGGTGAGCCATGGGCAAGCTCGAGCTCAAGCTAACACCCCAAAATAGGGCTCAGTCCCACCGAGCCATGAGATGTCGGAGCCGACGAGTCATATTGACATCTCTAGGTGATGCATCATAAACAAAAATGAATTGAAAGATGTTTAAACTTACATTTTTTGGTAAGTATATGAGTTTGAGCTTTGAACCTTAGAAAAATAGACGAGACTTGCGAGTTAATTGTTCTAGTGGTTACTAAATTTATGTTTATGTCTACAATATATAAAATGTTTAATTTTGGCTATTGAACTTGAAAAACGTTGGACATTACTTACGGTATAACTTCTATTTAAACTCTCTAATGGAATTGGTTATGTAGCTAACAGATGCACACGTAACATCCGTCATGCCGTTAAACTTTGATATGATCGAATTTTAATCGTTAAACTTTGAAAAATGTCTTTAATTGCTCACTAAATTTTGCAAAACTTATTATTCTATTACTCACTGAACTTTGGGGGGTCGAATTTTGGCCACCAAAATTTGAAAAACGTCTTCTATTCTTCACAATGAATTTGGAATTAATTAAAATTTGTTGTTAAAACTTGAATTTAATTTAATTCTAACTATTGTATATTTGATTGTAAATTGAAATATTAAAATTTGGATTTAATTTGATTTTAATAAAAAATTTATCGTATATTTCGTTGCAAAACTCAAATATTATGATTGAAGACGCTTGCAAAACTGTGCAAAGAAAGTAACTAATAATTACAATGAAATACACAATAAATTTGTTATTCAAATTAAATTAACTTTTACTTTTAATATTTGAATTTTACAACGAAATATACATTAAGCCCTTGTTTGGTCAGGATTAAAATCAGATTTTTAGCATATTTTTGATAAAAGTTAATGAAATATGTTGTTAAAAAGTTATACGTCACATAAATATGTTGTTAAAATTAATTGTTGAATTTGAGTTTGATAAAAATCTAGATTTAATTTCAACCAAACATGAGCTCAGTCATTGTTTGGTATGGATTAAAATCATATTTTTAGTAGATTTTGATAAAAATTGATGAAATATGTGGTTGAAAAGTTATAGAACTCATAGAATATGTTGTTAAAATTAAATGTTAACTTTGACTTAAATTAAAATTTGAATTTTAATCGGTACCAAATAGAGGCTAAATTTGTTGTTAGAATTAAACTAAATCCAAATTTTAATCCAAGACTTAACAACGAATTTTAATTAAATCCAAATTATTGTGAACAATAGAAGATATTTTTCAAATTTAATGGTCAAAATTTGATCATCTCAAAGTTTAATGAGCAACCGAAGACTTTTATAAAGTTTAGCGACTATCTTAAAGTTTAGTGTCCGAAATTCGATCATATCTAAGTTTAGTGACCAAAATTCAACTACCTTAAAGTTTAGTGAGCGGTGAAAGATATTTTTCAAAATTTAGTGAGTAATCCGAGACATTTTCCAAAGTTTAGTGATTAAAATTTAACCAGATCAAAGTTAACGATGCAATGGGCGCCACATGTACATTGTGTCGGCCACGTCATCAATTCCATCATAAGTTTTAAACGGAAGTTATACCAATGGCACTAAACGTTTTTTAAAGCTTAATGGCCATAGGTCGACATCTCAAACTTCAGTGAACAATTGAAGATATGGACGTAAGTTCACTGATCATTGGAACAATTAACTCGAGATTTGCTCCCATTTTATTATTCTCGCCTTTAATTTTTGGCACCTAGTTATAGTAGTAGATAGACGTAACATTATGAAATTGTTTGAGCCCCGTATTTTTTATAAAAATGTATTTTGGAATTATGTTTTGATGGGAAATGTGTGGTTAAAAAATTAAAAAAGAGTTTCGATTTGCATTTAATATTATTTTATTAAAAAGTACGTGGTTAAAAATAAAAAAGAAAAAAATATATTTTAAAAATAATAGGAACTATACAAGAGCATGATATGTTACAAAATAGCATAAGTTGCACCCAATTATTATTATTATTATTTTTTTTTTTTGTGGTTTTTACCGTTTCATTAAATTATGGCAAGACAATATCCTACACATATAAAAAGAGTGAGGGTGATTTTTACTGTAGAAACTAATGGATTACAAAACGACGCCGTTTTGATTACAAAATGACACCGTCGTTTTTCTCCTTCTCGATCCGGA
>CAIGRR010092265.1:0-20493 GCA_903798365.1 Fraxinus sp. 1973-6204 | reverse complement strand
TCAATTCGGTAAAAGATTTGGTAAGAAATTAGGTACAAATAGCTTTTTCCTTAATACTAATTATGTTAGTGAAAATTACGTACAAACTGTTTTGTTTTTAAAGATGTCAATTCAAAAATAAATTTAATAATAAATTAATCCCCACCCACCCACACCAAGCAACACTATCAAACCCTCATTTTCCTCACCTCTCTTCACTCCCAAATCCAGCCGCTGCACTACCATTAAAAACCTATTCCTATACTCAGATTTCGTATTAGCTGCGCCAAGAATTGGACAAGAGAATGCGATTGCATTATAAGATTGCAATTGAAAGTTCCGGATTCAATACGGGAAGCTTTAGCATTTTTTTCATTCTTCGCGTGAAACTTATTTTATTATG
Source organism: Fraxinus sp. 1973-6204 (assembly GCA_903798365.1). Taxonomy (NCBI): domain Eukaryota; kingdom Viridiplantae; phylum Streptophyta; class Magnoliopsida; order Lamiales; family Oleaceae; genus Fraxinus; species Fraxinus sp. 1973-6204. The sequence continues at coordinate 20,111 of CAIGRR010092265.1, read as the reverse complement.
TGCTTTGAAATTCTGTCACCGAATGGATCACGGGCTTAACTTAGATTTTTTTTTTTTTTTTTTAAATAGCAGGTAAGAATAAAGAATGTGTACATCTTGTTTTACACCATGGATGACATTTTCCCATATGTAGTATAATTTGGACAGTGATGCAAAAAGATGTTGATGAAATCAAAAAATGTGATTGTGCCATGATTTTCGTGAAATTAACGTCTCATCTGATTGTTCGAATATCTGTAGTACTCTTGCTTAACTTGTTTTCCGCAATTTGCATGCCAATTGGTTTGAAATTTGAATTCTTTTATTAACCCACGATCGAGAAGAAGGTAAGAAATATTAGAAATTTAACTGATGCATTTCTCTTTCTGAGCTTGATCATTTCTATGTTGGATTTTGTAAGAGATTGATTTCCTCATTTCTACTGTTAGTAGATGCTTAATAGTCATTGTCTCTTTGCTAATTCTGCTTTATCTGTTTTCATTTACTTCTTTAGTTTCTAAAGTCTTCAGATAATGATGTGCCATAAGGAATGGAAAATCATGTCATGTACTCTACCTAGAGTATTGAAATTCTCTATTCAAGCATTATTGTTGATTATTTTTCAAGAGTTTTCCTTGTTTATCTACAACAGTCTTATTATTCAAAATCAACTGTGCATGATGCGACCACGCTCAAAATTTTTGGGTTTTCAACTGAGGGATTTACAGCTATGCTTACCATGAGAAATTTGCATATCATACTGCTGACTGCTCTTATGCACATTGAGATCTAAATACCCTATTGGTAGTATAAATAGCTTGGACATTCTAATATTGATTTTAAGTTTTAGGGATGATGTTCTTTTCAAAACGATCACTGAAGTTTAAAACTTGCTCTAACGGTCATTGAAGTATCATTTGGTTTCAGTAATGGCCACTGAAGGACCTTATTCATTTTAATTGGAACTTAATGGACCAAAATAGTTGAAACTTGAACCTTGAGAACCTAAATTGCAAATTTGACAATAAAACCAAAAAATTATTTTTTTATAGGTAAACAATAAAACCAAAAAATAATAAAATTAAAAAACCAAAAAAGTAAAATCCACCGATTTTATATTTGTATATATAGACAAATCCATGACACCCAAATCAATACCTCTAACATAAGCCAGCTTAAAAAGCAAAGCCATCAAGCTCTCATTCATCTTCAACCTCTCCTTTTCATCTCTCTTAACCAAATCCACAACTTCACTTTTCAAAAGCTTCTCTTCAATTTCATCAACTTGGATTTTGACATCCTTGATCTTCTTGACGCCTTTTCTAACCAAAAAGCCCCTGAAAACCTTCTACATCTTCAAAGCAGAAGCCCAACAGGTCGACTCTGAACCGATAAAGTGTACGGGGATTTGAACCACCTTTTGAGAGGAAGTTTTAACTGACGGGCATTGAATCGGATGAGCAGGCCTCGGCGACTCCGCCGTGTGAACCGAAATGTCGTGGACAAAAGGCGAACGAGTATACTGACAGCGTAATGGTTGCTGTTGAGACCATTGATTTGTGAAGAATGGCATTAATCCATTGGCAATACAATCGATTACTAGAATTTACTTAAAGATTCAAATATTTTTGAAGATTCGATTATGGGGAAGAAGGAAAATTTGAGGTGGTATATATCATCTATATATACACAGATAAAATCGGTGGATTTTATTTTTTTGGTTTTTTAATTTAGGGTGTGTTTGAGCCACATTATTTTGGAAGAATGTATTTTGAAATAGTAGATTGATAGAAAATGAGTGGTTGAAAAAGAAGGAAAAATTATTAATGTAATGAAAAAATATTATTTTATTGAAGAATGTGTGGTTGAAAATGAGTAGAAGAATGAGAATGAAGATTTTAATGTGTACCAAACAGGGGCTTAATTAATTTTTGGTTTTATCGTCAAATTTGCGATTTATGTCCTCAAAGTTCAAGATTCAACTATTTTGGTCCATTAAATCCCAATTAAAATGAAAAATGTCATTCGGTGACCATTACTGAAACCAAATGATACTTCAGTGACCATTAGTGCATGTTTTAAATTTCAGTGATCGTTTTGTGATTTGACGTAACTTTAGTGATCGTTTGTGAAATTAACCCTTTCTTATATTGATTTGTGAAACAGGAGTGACATGCTCGAAATAGAGACGCGGTGCCAAAAGGAAGGAAAGATAAGATTGGATTCATAAAGATTATGGTATAAACTTAAACGGGGCCGTACGTATGCACAACTATTTAGTATATTGACATAGACCGATAAAAATTTTTCTTCCTTTATGCTTTTAGAATATGTGATTTTTTCGACGAGTTTGCTATTTTTCGAAAACCTCTTGCAGATTGACACTAGCATCCTTATTCTTCTATTGGTCAAAGGACTTCCATGCTCTTTGCTATAGTTCTACTAAATTAAAACATTTTGAAATTCACAACATTCGAAACACCCCCACCCCCTAAGAGGTGTCTCGCCCATCACCTACAAGTGGAAAACGACATTAAGAAAAGTAAATCAAAATCATTAAAACGACATTAAGAAAAGGAAACTCGAAATCTAAGGGACTGTGTTCTCTTTGTGTTTCTGTTTTGAGTTTTGAGTTTTGAATTCATTTTGAGTTTTGTGTTTTGAGTGTCTGTTTTGAAATTACTGAAAATGTGTTCTTTTTGTCATTCTGAAAAACTGTTTCTCAAAATATAAAAATGGAAAACGCGTTTACTTTGAAATTTTGAGAATTTTTTTTATAATATTTTATTCAAAATATCTGATTATTCAATAAATTTTAATGGTTTAATGTTAATATAGTATTAAATAACATATTGTGTTCTTTGTGTCATTCTGAAAAACTGTTTCTCATATTATAAAAATGGAAAACGCGTTTACTTTGAGATTTTAAGAATATTTTTTTTTGTAATATTTTTTTTTTAAGAAATCTGATTATTCAATATATTATAATAATTTAATGTTAATATAGTATTAAATAACATATAAAATTTGAAGTTGTTGAATCTTGAAATATCTTTTCCAGATATAAAAAACACAACCTAAATTAAATTTGACAAGTCCTTGTACATAACTTGTAACAAGAATTAACTAACATAAAGTCACAATCAAAACTAATCAAATTGCAAAAAAGAGGAGCATTAATCTCATATTGACATAGTAGCAAATGTTTTGAAATCAATCTTATCGAATTCATATTAGGAGCCTATTTAGTAACCATTAAAATCCGATTAAAATTGAAAATATGACCGTTATTGGGTCTCACCCATCTAATAAAAGTCAACAATAACGTTTATTTTTTCAATTTTAATTTGATTTTAATCTCTACCAAACAAGCTCTAGTTCTCACAAGCACGCATTATTTTTTACAAGCACTAGTTCAATTAAATTTATAATGGAAAAATACAATATTTTACAACATTTCTCAGCGTGCTCTTGTTCCAATTTCTCGATTTTCATTCTGACTATATTCCAGAAACTCTTTGCTTCTCTTTATGCCTCATCAGCTTTGCCCTTTAACATCTTGGCTTCTGCTTCTTTATTGCGTGCAAGATTTTCACTGTCATAACCATCTTTCTTGAGTAGTCATTCCACATGTGTATAGCACTCTCCACACATACATGCACTCCCCTCACTAATTTATTTTCGATTTTATTGTCCAGTCTGTTAATATGATTTTCTTGATAGGACAAAGAACTCTTATATTTTGTAAAAGTCTATTTACACTATATCATATCTCCATGGTAAAAGTCTATTTTATATGCCTCAAGATTAAATTCAAAATCCTGTCACATTGAAGACATGGATGTGGCTAGCTTTTATAGCATACCCACTTAATACAAGTGATCAGACTATTGGAAAAGAATTTTCATGTTCTTGCTCAAAAACTTCGGGGGATAAAACATCGTCTATCAGCGTATAGAGATGCAGCTTCGCCATCTTTTTTGACATGATTGAATTCCCGTACAACATAGTCTAAAGATATTTGCAGCCTTCCTCCTGGTCTGCAGTCAACACGAGCGCTGCTTAATTTAATTCCAGCACTTCTCCAACAAATACAGATAATTGACTTGAAATAACGACTTGAGCATGTCTTGTGGCGAAGAACTTTCTTTTAGTACCACCTGATCTCAGCCAAATTTCAGAATTAGAGTAGTAAAGCAATAGAAGTGAGTTCCTATCAAAGTTTCTTCAACTCAAGCACAAAAGAACATGGCAATCATTCTTGTTCCATTTTTAGTAAAATTGTGAAGAATCACATTCTGATAGGAAATAATTGGCATTCTCTAACAATTTCAAACTAGTTTGCTGCATCATTCTCCAAAAACAGATTTGAATATTTACCCCCAAAATGCTTTTTACCTTATTACTACAACTTGGGTTGGAAGTAACTCATTTCACTCAGTAAAAATAAGAAATAAGTTGACTAGTAAAAATAAGAAATAAATTGACAGAAAAAAGTTAAAAACTCTTACTGGCCCTTGACATCATTATCTGATGCTCTAGAAAACACGTCTTCAAGAGGATATTATTTTTGGCTCATAATACTTCAGTACTTTGTATAAAAATTTGAACAGAAAGAGAGAAAAAATGATCTGAATTGAACAAAACTAGTGACAAACATGTCAAGAATGTATCACATCTGCCTACTGAAATCATTTAAACAGTTATATAACATGCCCATCATTTTTAATATGTTCTCCCAGTTTAAAGGAATTTAATACACTCCACATGTAGCAGTCACACACGTACTTTAAAGATAAGGGTAATACATATATATATATATAGCCGAAAGGAAATGGGGAAGGATGGATTAGCTTACATGATATCTCCCTACAAGCTCAGTCAGAATGTAACCTTCACACTTGGGATTTTGCCACATGTAAAGAAACAAGTTAATGTGCATCATACATCAAACAAGAAACCTGAAATTACACTTGTATCGCAGACAATACTTCTTTTTCATGTTCTGCATAGCCTTAAACTAAAGTAATTTAGCTTAGGCCAATAGAAATACGAAGTATAATAGCAACCGTTGGTGTAAACTAAATCCAGATAGGGCAGAAAAAAGCAGCATCTCTCTATAATTATTATCGACCACAATAAACTGAAAACTGCAGAGTTGAGAAGGGCAAAAGAAAAAACCCCAATTAAGTCTGTCTTCTATCCCAAACCAATCCTCGACCTAGGACAACATTGATTGTGTGCCACTCCGCTTCATAAATATTTCCAAACAACATAAACAACTTTTTCCAATTTAACCCCCTAGCCTCCCACGACCTCAAAAGGAGAAAATAAATAAATAAATAAATAAATAATAAAAAAATCTATAATCCTAATCATAGTAGCTTTCCACTTCAACCATAACTTTAAAATCTATGCCATTAATAATATAAATTGTTTGAACTTGTAAAAATAGAGACGGGTAAATTTCATGAACAAAGGTGAAAAAATCACCTTAAAAATGAAAGCGGAGGAGCGGACATGCGCTGGAGGTGGAAAGGCGTCCGAAATTTGGAGGTGGACCGGCGTCGGAAAGCTCTCTTGTGGAGGCTGGGAGATGTGGGTTTAGGGTGATAAAGGAAATTAACATCAGAGGAAGAGGGGAAGAAATGATAAGTTAGAAAATGGCGTTTTCGTGTTTTTAGAAATTAACGCGATTTATACAGAAAATGCTCAAAACGTGATTTTTGATGTTTTGTGTACAATTTTATTTTTTATTTATTTTTTTTTTTTTTTAAAACGTGTTTTCAAAAATAGGAAAGAGAACGCGTTTTTACTGTTTTGAAAAATCGAAAACAGAAAACGGTTTGAAAATAGCAAAGAGAACAGGGCATAAATCTCTCATAGCTATTTTCTGTGACAAGAAAGAAGTAAGAGAGAGTATAACGGGCATGGACTGGACAAGGGGACATTAGGCCGTTCAAGAAAAGTCGAAGAAGTTTCCGACTTGCTTCATTGATGTGTTCACTATACATGTATACACGTATTTGATGATATAGAGTAGAATTCTAATCTCCTATAATTCTTTAAACTAATACATACAAGTACTTAGGAGAGAGAATGTGATATTCCAAACCTAAGATTTACTCCCAAAGGAAAAATAAACAATTAATTTGGATAATTAAGTTGACAAATAAAACAATAAACACACAATATCATCTTGAATAACAATTATATGAAATCCATGACATGTAAAAAATTCAAAGATCTATAAAACGAAATGAAAATTCCTACTGATTCTCCTCTCCGTTTTATCAAGTTCAATTATAGCAAAAACACCAAGTAGGTAAAAAATGGGTGCACTAAGGATCTATGTGTCAAAAGTGGTATGATTAGCTTGTAAAAACCTATTTAGTTATTCCCAAATACAGAGTTGGAAGTAACTTCTCTATTGAATCATACTAATTAAAGAACATAATTACTGTAACAAAGCAAGGACAGACTGACCTTTAACTATCTCCGTTTCCACAAATGCCAAAACTTTTTAAAAAAATTCAATTGAATATCCGGAATTTTTGGAAACTCTATAGAAACCGCAACTCAATGTACCTAAACTTTAAAAGATTTTTTAAAAGTCTCAATTGAATTCACATAAACTTCCAAAACCCCAAATGAATACATCTTTAAAAGTTTCAATTGAATATACTCGTAGATTTATTATGATTTTTCAACTTATATTTTTTGTAAAGATGAACCTACAACGATAAAGTAATAAATTTCTTCAATACTTGTTTAATTTTATTAAAAATTGTTAAAAGTCTCAATTGAATGTACACGTAGATTTTAAAATTTTTCAACTTATATTTTATTGATTTTTTTTTGCAAAAAGTGAACCTATAATTATAAAGTAATAAATTTCTTCAATACTTGTTTAATTTTATAAAAAATTGTTAATCCGTCTTTTAAATAATATAAATTGATAATAGTGAAATACCTGAAGATATATTGGAGCGACTACAAATTGAAAAACTGAAAATAACTCTACCTGTGTGCCAATTGTGGAGAAATATATCTAGGGTTCAATTGCCATTAACAACGCTTCGTAGGCTCACACACGGACCTGACATATTCTTCCCGAACACCATTGTAAGTTTATAATCGTAATACAATTAGAACCTATATGCTAACAAATACTTAATATATTTTTCTTTGATTGAAGCTTGAGTTGAATGCATGATTTGAGAAGACGATGTTAACACGAGGGGTCGTAGTAAACCTTACTATCAACAGAGATGTTCAAATTGTTCGTCGATTCAGAGGATAAGGTAAAAACCCTATTTTTAGAATAGTGGAATCTATTCTCAATATAAGGAAAATATACTAAGTATATTTTCACATATAGACTTTAGTTGTATTATGATTATATACTCATAATGGTGATCGGGAAGAATACGACATGTCTGTGTGCAAGCTTGCGAAACGCTATTAATAGCATTTGAACCCTAGAGATGTTTCTCCATAATTGGCATACAGGTAAAGTCATTTTCAGATTTTCAATCTGTAATCACTCCAATATATCTTTTGATATTTCACCATTATCAATGTGTATTATTTCAAAGACGGATTAACAATTTTTCATAAAATTAAATGAATATTGAAGAAGTTTATTAATTTATATTGTAGATTCAGCTTTGCAAAAAAATCAAAAATCAATAAAATTTAAGTTGAAAAATCATAATAAGTCTACGAGTATATTTAAATGAGACTTTTTAGGGGTGTATTCATTTGTGCTTTTTATAAACTTTAGAAAATTTGAAAGTTCAGGTACATTCACTTGAGATTTTTAAAGTTTCTCTAAAAGTTTAGGCACATTCAATTGAGGTTTCTATAAACTTTTAAAAAGTCTCTAATAGTCACGAATATTCAATTGAAACTTTTTAAGATGTTTTGGCATTTGACAGAGATAGCTAAAGGTCATCATGTTTTTACTTTGCAACAGTAATTTTGTTCATCAATTAGTATGATTCAACTCTGTGTTTGAGAATCACTTAATAGGTTTTTTTAGGCTAACCATACAATTTTTGACACATACCCTTAGAGTATTTTCAAGAGACTCTTTAAACATGATATCCTCTCTATTTTAAAGAGTCGACATCTAAAATCATGCTCCAAGAGACTCTTTAAATTAAGATTTTAACTTAGGAAGTGGGTTTAACTCTCCAAATTTGGGGATCCAACTCACTCTTTATAATTAAATGCATTCAAAGTATTTCAATTTTCAATGTATGATAACAATAAAATAATTTAAAGAAAAGTTAGTTAAAATAAAAAATAAACAAAAATAATAAATATTTTTTGGGAATAGTAAAATTAAGTATTAAATATAAAGAGCTTGTTGAAGTTAACTCTCTAAATTTATACAAGCTCTACAAATGATAGCATATACTTTAAGAATAGAGAGTCTATTGAAGATACTCTTAGTGCTCTTATTTTTTACATACCTGGTGCTTTTGCTACAATTGAATTTGATAAAATAAAGAGGATGAACGATAGGAATTTTCATTTCGTTTTATAGAACTTTAAATTTTTTATATGTAACGAATTTCATATACTTGTTATTAAAGATGATGTTGAGTGCCTATTGATTATTGATTTATTTGTCAATTTAATTAATCAAGTTAATAGTTTATTTTTCTCTTGGAAAAAATTTTAGGTTTAAAATATCACTACCTCTCCCAAGTACTTGTTGTATTAGTACAAAGCGTTGTAGGATATTAGAATCATACTCTATATCAATACATGTATACATGTATAGTGAATACATTAATGAAGCAAGTCAGAAACTCCTACCTCTTTTTAACATCCATCAACCCTCGTCATAATCTCCTATTGTCCAGTCCATCTCCATTATACTCTCACTCTTTCTTACTTCTTGTCACAAAAAATAGCTTGAAAAGATTGAGATTTTGAGTTTCCTCTTCTTAATATCGTTTTAATGATTTTGACTTATTTTCTTAATGTCCTTTTTCACTTGTGGGTGATGGGGGAGACACCTCCGGGGGTGGGGTCCAATCTTATCTTTCCTTCCCTTTGGCACCATGTCTCCATTTCGAGTATGTCACTCTCGTTTCACAAATCAATATAAGAATAGCGATAAAGGCATCGACATCCCTAAAATTGGAATTAGTACTAGAATGGTCAAGCTATTTACACTACCACAGGGTATTTATAGATCTAAATGTCCATAAGAGCAGTCACTCGTATGAGATGCAATTTTCTCAAGGCAAGCATAGTTGCAAATCCCTCAGTTGAGAACCCAACACTTTTGAGCATCGTCGCATCCTACCCAGTTGATTTCATAAGAAAATGGGATTGTCATAGATAAACAAAGAAAACTCTAGAAGCATAATCAACAATAATGCTTGAATAGAGAATCTCAATACTCCAGACAGAGTACATGACATGATTTTCCATTCCTTATGGCACATAATTATCTGAAGAAATTAGAAGTAAATGGAAACACATATAGCTTTGTCTCATCTTTATCTTCAGAGTGATGGACCTTTGATTTATTCCGTTTCTTTTCTGAAGTATATTTAAAGAATGACATTCCTCCTTCAATGTGACAAAAAGGCTTTACCAAATCAGTTTTATTTGACATTAAAGCATCTAGAGTTGTAGAAAATCGGGAAAGGAAATTATAGAATGAATAGTGTTGATAAAGGTCAAAAGTAAAAACTATAATATCTACAGATTATATCTGTTGCATCAAATACACAACTGCATTAAGATATCAGCAGGGAAGTAGATATTTTCAAGATAAGAGTGTAGAAATTTACAAATTAAAGATTGTATGCATACTCAGTAGTCCAAGCTAGAAAGGTAATTATTTCCAAGAACTGAATCGTACCACACCAGATTATAGAGTGAACTTTTCAGTCATGATCGCCAATGGGGATGAAGGCTATGGCAAATTGAAGTTCAGGAAACCAAATGTAAGTTTGCAGTCCTTAAGGACTTAAATAACATCCTTAGCAAGGAGAGGCAGGGAAAGATGATACACTTGACAGAACAGATATCACAAATATACTAAGAGAGATGAGAATCCCCATGCCTCACAATTTCTCATTGTTCTATATATTATCTAGATGTTCAAAAAATAAGATTTGGTCCGAGTAAAATAATGAAGTTGGGTGGGCCAAAGGATTTGGNATGATACACTTGACAGAACAGATATCACAAATATACTAAGAGAGATGAGAATCCCCATGCCTCACAATTTCTCATTGTTCTATATATTATCTAGATGTTCAAAAAATAAGATTTGGTCCGAGTAAAATAATGAAGTTGGGTGGGCCAAAGGATTTGGCCAAAAGGATGAGGAGAGCAGTTAGATAGTTTGAATAAAATTCTTCAGATTGAGATGCAAAACTAATAGTCATCTGTAAATATCATCCTCTCTATGTTACTACATTCTTCCATTTAATTATTTTTCTGGAAAACATTTGAGGTTGTATGCTCTGTTTCAATATGGTACATGATACTGATATTTCGGCTCAACAAAGTCCATTATTTTACCTGAGATATAAAAAAATTTCTTCAAGATTAAACTTAGAACTAAGCAAAAAGGGGAAATAACAGTCTCCACCAAATGATGGCAATGCTACATATAGATCATAGCAGTGAATTAGCAATGTTTTTGCATGAAGCAAATGTTAAAAATTTAGATATCTCCCTCTCTCGCCAGTGTATGTGTGTGATACAGACATTAAAAAAAATTGGATCTTGGTTATATTTATTTAACATGATCTATTCATTTTCTCACTTGGTTTTCCACCATTCACCATCATCTTGTAGTCTGTGTTCTAGTTGCACTCCTATTCGTGGTTCTTGACAAGAGCAAAGTATTGAAACTGCTCACTCCTCCAATCTTAGCTGCCATTTTGCAAGTACATATAGCATCTCTACTCAAATACACAGTCTGAGTTCCTCTAACGAGAGTGTCTTTTTGTCATATCCAAGTGTAGGATCCACGTACAGATTTTCCTCTCTAAGTTCCCATGGAGGTATTCATTTTTTTCGTCAAACAGTAATAGTGGTCAGTCCAAGTTTGTTTCCATGGAAGGATTAAAATAATGTTCATCTTGGCAACTCGATTGAAGTTTGTACTTGATGGTGAAAATCCATAACCCACAGATTTCTTCCCAATCGGCAATTCCACTATTTCCAGGGTTTTTATTTTTTTATTTTCCATTACGCGGTCTAAAGCCTCTTTGACAATTTAGGAACTCGATGGGTAAGTGACAAAAGTCTCCAACTGAGGTGAGAGATGCCTAAAGGAAACAAACTCAGATATAGGATGATGAGTGCAAGTACTACAGCTTTTTTACAACAATAGGTAATTTGAAGTCATCACGGTAATCAAATTTCAGTGTGTTAATTGAATTACCTGTTTCAAAGTCAATTCTTGAATCATGTGAGTTGATTTTGGGTTTTCTCCTTCTCGAATAAACCTTGGTGATAGGTTTCTCGAGCCAATTGTCCTTGATCTCCAAGGACTGTGTAGAGTTCAAAGGGTAGAGATTGAGAAATATTGTTTTACAATTGAGAAATTAACTACTTCCATATCAAACATAGAACTCTAATGCCGACTTTTACTCTTCAATCAAGATATAACAGAATCACACCTATCGATCTTCTGATTGCTATTCTGAAGTCTATGTTTCATAATGAATGGAAAATCATGTCATGTACTCAGCCTGGAGTATTGAGATTTTCTATTCAAGCATTATTGTTGATTGTGAAAGTTTTCCTTGTTTATCTATCACGATCCCATTATTTTCTCATAAAAATCAACTTTGCAGGATGCAACCATGTTCGAAAGTGTTGGGTTTTCAACTGAAGGATTTGCAGCTATGCTTAATATGAGAAAATTGCATCTCATATAGGTGACTGCTCTTATGAACATTGAGATCTATCAATACCCCGTGGCAATATAAATAGCTTGGACATTCTAATATTGATTTTAGTTTTAGGGATGTTGATGTTCTTATCGATATTTCTTATATTGATTTGTGAAAGAGGAGTGGCATGCTGCCAAAGGGAAGGAAATATAAGATTGGATTCACAAAGACTATGCTATAAACTTATACGGGACAGTACGTATGCACAACTATTTAGTATATTAACACGAACCAATAAATGTTTTTCCTCCTTTAAGCTTTTAGAATATGTGATTTTTTCAAGGAGTTTGCTACATTCCGAAAACCTCTTGCAGATTGACACTAGCATCCTTGTTCTTCTATTGCTCAAAGGACTTCTACGCTCTTCGCTGTACTACTAAATTAGAACATTTTGAAGTTCACAACATTCGAAACACCCCCACTCCCCAGGAGGTGTCTCCCCCATAAGTGGAAAATGACATTAAGAAAAGTCGGTCAAAAATCATTAAAACGACATTGAAAAAAGGAAACTCAAAACCTCAATCTCTCCAAGCTATTTTCTGTGACAAGGTAAAGAAGTTTTTGACTTGCTTCACTAATGTATTCACTAAACATGTATTTAGTAATAAAGAGTAGGATTCTAATCTCCTATAATACTAATACATACAAGTACTTGGGAAGAGAGTGATATTCTAAACCTAACATTTATTCCAAGGGAAAAATAATCAATTAATTTGGTTAATTAAGTTGATAAATAAAACAATAATCAATAAACACATAATATCATCTTGAATAACAAGTATATGATATCCATTACACGTAAAAAATTCAAAGTTCTATAAAAAGAACTGAAAATTCCTACCGACCCTCATCTCCATTTTATCAACTTCAATTATAGCAAAAACGTCGATAGGTAAAAAAAAAATGGGCACACTAAGGGTCCATGTATCAAAAGCGGTATGATTAGCATGTAAAAACCTATTTAGTTATTCCCAAACACAGAGTTGGAATGACATTTTCTGTTGAATCATACTAATTAAGGAACATAATTATTGCAACAAAGCAAATACAATTGACCATCAACTTGGATATTCTAATATTGATTTTAGTTTTAGGGATGTTGATGTTCTTATCGATATTTTTTATATTGCTTTGTGAAAGAATGACAACCTCGAAATAGAGACATGGTGCCAAAAAGAAGGAAATATAAGATTGGATTCACAAAGATTATGCTATAAACTTATACGGGATAATTCGTATGCACAACTATTTAGTATATTGACACGGACCAATAAATGTTTTTCTTCCTTTAAGCTTTTAGAATATGTGATTTTTTCGAGATTGCTACATTCCAAAAACCTCTTGCAGATTGACACTAGCATCCTTATTCTTCTATTGCTCAAAGGACTTCTACGCTCTTTACTGTAGTTCTACTAAATTAGAACATTTTGAAGTTCATAGCATTCGAAACACCCCCACCCCCCAGGAGGTGTCTCCCCCATAAGTGGAAAATGATATTAAGAAAAGTAAGTCAAAAATCATTAAAACGACATTAAAAAAAGGAAACTCAAAATCCCAAACTCTCCAAGCTATTTTTTGTGACAAGAAGGTGAAGAAGTTTCTGACTTGCTTTATTAATGTGTTCACTATACATGTATTTAATGATATAGAGTAGTAGGATTCTAATATCCTATAATACTAATACATACAAATACTTGTGAGAGAGCGTGATATTCTAAACATAAAATTTATTTCTAATAGAAAAATAAACAATTAATTTGATTAATTAAATTGATAATAAAACAATAATCAATAAACACACGTAAAAAATTCAAAGTTCTAGAAAATGAACTGGAAATTCCTACCGATCCGCATCTCCATTTTATCAAATTCAATTATAGCAAAAACGCCGGTAGGTAAAAAAAAAAGGGCACAAAAGGGTCTCTGTGTCAAAAGTGCTATGATTAGCCTGTAAAAACCTATTTAGTTATTCTCAAATACAGAGTTGAAACGACCTATGTTGAATCATACTAATTAAGGAACATAATTACTGCAACAAAGACGACTGACCTTTAGCTATCTCCGTTTCCACAAATGCCAAAACTTTTTTAAAAATTTCAATTGAATATCTGAAATTTTTAAACACTCTTAAAAATATCAATTAAATATACCTAAACTTTTAAAGTCTCAATTGAATACACAAACTTTCAAATCCTCAAAAGTTTCAAATGAATACACCCTTAAAAGTTTGAATTGAATATATCCGTAGATTTATCATGATTTTTCAATTTATATTTTATTGATTTTTTTTGCAAAGATGAACCTACCACTATAAAGCAATAAATTTTTTCAATACTCGTTTAATTTTATGAGAAATTGTCAATTCGTCTTTTAAATAACACAAATTGATGATAGTGAAATTCCAGAAGATATATTGGAGCGACTACAAATTGAAAATCTTAAAATGACTCTACACGTGTGCCAATTGTGGAGAAACATATCTAGGGTTCAAATGCTATTAACAGCACTTCGAAGGCTCGCATATGGACCTGGCGTATTCTTCCCGATCACCATTGTGAGTATATATAATCATAATACAACTATAGCTTATATGTTAACAAATAATTAATATATTTTTCTTATATTGTAACTTGAGTTGAATGCATGGTTTGAGAGGACGATGTTAATACAAATGGTCATAGTAAACACCACTATCAATAGAGATGTTGAAATTGTCCGTCGATTTAGGAGAAAATGTAAAAATTCTATTTTGAGAATAGTGGTATCTACTTTAAAAATTGAGTTCATAGATTTTAAAATTTTTCGATTTAATGTTTTCGTAGTTCTTGCAATTATATTTTTATGATTTTGTTTTCTGCATTCTAACAATATTGGAAATAACTCAGTCTCTTAGTGCGCCAACAATTCTTAAACTTGTGACTGAATTATTTTCAATACTGTTGGATTGTAGAAAACAAATCATAGAATTATAAATGCAAGAACTAAAAAAATATTAAATCGAAAATTTTTAAAATCAATGAATTCAATATCTAAAATAGATACCACTATTTTCAAAATAGAATTTTTACATTTTTCCCTAAATCGATGGCGATTTCAACATCTCTATTGACAGTGGTGTTTACTACGACCCTTGTGTCAACATCGTCCTTTCAAACCATGTATTCAACTCAAGTTTCAATGTAAGAAAAACATATTAAGTATTTGTTAACATATATGCTCTAATTGTATTATGATTATAAACTCAGAATGGTGAAAAAGAAAAATACGTCAGGTCCGTATGCAAGCCTGCGAAGCGCTGTTAATAGCATTTGAACCTTAGATATGTTTCTCCACAATTGACACACGCGTAGAATCATTTTGAGATTTTCAATCGATAATCGCTCCAATATATCTTCCGATATTTCACTATTATCAATTTGTATTATTTAAAAAACGGACTAACAATTTTCATAAATTAAATGAGTATTGAAGAAATTTATTACTTTATAATTGTAGATTCATCTTTCCAAAAAATTCAAAAATCAATAAAATATAAGTTGAAAAATCATAATTAATTCTACGGATATATTCAATTAACAGTTTTAGATGTGTATTCATTTGAGACTTTTAAGAACTTAAAAGTTAAGTATATTTACTTGAGACTTTTAAAGATTCTCTAAAAGTTTAGGTACATTCAATTGAGGTTTCTAGAAACTTTTAAAAAGTCTCTAAAAGTCACGGATATTCAATTGAAACTTTCTAAAAAGTTTTGGCATTTGACAGAATAGCTAAAGGTTCTTTGCTTTGCTGCAATAATTCTATTTCTTAACTAGGTTTTATAGGCTAATCATACCACTTTTGACACAAACCCTTAGTGCACCCATTTTTACTTACCTAGTGTTTTTACTACAATTGAACTTGACAAAATGGAGAGGATGATCGATAGTAATTTTTATTTCGTTTTATAGAACTTTGAATTTTTTACATGTAAATAAATTTCATATACTTTTTTTTAAGATGATATTGTGGGTGTGTTCGGTAGAGATTAAAATCGGATTAAAATTGAAAAACTAGCCGTTATTGTTGACCTTTTATCAGACGAGTGGGACCCAATAACGGCTATATTTTCAATTTTAATTGGATTAAAATCCATACCAAACTAGCCCTGTGTGTTTATTGATTATTATTTTATTTGTCAACTTAATTAATCAAGTTAATTGTTTATTTTTCCCTTAAAAGTAAATTTTAGGTTTAGAATATCACATTCTCTTTCCTAAGTACATGTATGCATTAGTATCAAGTGTTATAGGAGATTAGAATCCTACTTTATATCACCAAATACGTGTATACATGTATAGTGAACACATTAATGAAGCAAGTTAAAAATCACTCCATTTGCAATGGAAAAAAGTAGCATTAACTCAAAAAAAAACCTAATAGTCTGCACTATCATCACTATTACTAACATCGTTAATGGAATCATCATAAAATCTAATTTCTCCATCATCTTCCTCTTCGCTACTCTCAATTTCAACAATATCATCTTCCTCATCCACCAATTGAAATGTAACCTCATTTTATTGTTTTGTTTGGGTCTAAAATGCCTTTTTAAATGGTCCTTTTATTTTTTGAGAAAGGCCCTTTCTGATTTCTTTTCATACAATTGAAAAATCAAATTTTCAATCAAGGTGCGCGCCTCAAATTTAGAGGCGTGAGCCTCATACTTTTAGCCTCAAAAATACCGCTTTGAGGCAAACTTCATGCGCCTCATGGTGAGACGGGTTTCACTACCGCCTTTTTAAACCATGCCTAAAAATCTTCATTTGAACGTATGATTGTCTCCATACCCACATATCTATGCAACATGGAAGGGAAAAGTGGGAATGAACTAATCCTCGTAAAGCATATCATCATGTACTAAGAACCAAAAACTCTTGATGACAAAATGATTAGCACTTATAGGGGATTATACCTTAATCCCAACACACAAAGCACACATGGACTTATAGAAAATCACCCTCCGTGTAAAAATTACATCTACTTGCTGCTACAACTTTTTCACTGTAAGAGAGAAATTGTGGCAAGGGTCTCGTGCCTCTCCCATCATAAAAAAAGCCTCCCCATAAAATCCATTTTGTATACTAGATGACTTATATTGCATGTATTTCAATCCATGGTTGAGGGCACAAGTGATCAATATGATTATAGACTAGTACAACAAATATGTATGGATCAACATCAAATCCTTAAAACGAGTATTAGTTAGCAAGTGCCATTGCTAGAGTCAAACTTACACAAGATGTAGAATAGAACACATAATGCTAGGTGGAGAAAGTATAGCACAAATTTAACATTAACTCCACAAATTCAAACTTAACATATACATATTGATGAAAGAAGTTTGAACATGTGATCATGTATATATGGGTGGTGCAAATTCTACATAAAGCATTGAAAGATGTGTCATTTTGCCTGACCAATTTTATATCATCTTTTTCTACAAAGCAAATATGGTCAAATTTGTGGCATACTGAAATTCACAGCAGAAATTCTTGTTCAGATCAATGGTGGCACTTAGCAAGAACAAATAAACTGGAACTAGAGACACCAATGTTTCTGAATCTGACAAGTCCTTTGATCACGAAAATTGATCCGATGATTCATTAGTCAACTACATACGTCAAAGGAACAAAATGAGAACTCAAAAGCCATATCAATGATCAAGGAAGAACAGAAGGGTACAACGAAAGAGCCTATGATAAGATGACTTCAGTGGAAGATGAAAACCAGTTTGTTATGCCTATATCTAATAAGTGAAAACCAAGCAAAACATATGATAGATCTCGTAGTACTTTTTGCCTGATTAAAAAATCCTATAGATATTGAAAAGCTTGAAAACCATAGACATTTTCTTATGCTGGAAAAGGATCTCTTCCTAAAAGGGTAAAAAGGATTTATAAAAGAAAAACATTACAAGTTGGCCAACTAGGATACTTACTGGAAGGGCCAGGCGCTTAACTTTAGCTGCCCCTTGAACCCAGGCTACGGGTTCAGCAACAGAAAGAGCAGTCCAAAAGAGGCCAGAGTAAATAACAAGTGCAGAAGTTAAATGAGCTGCAAGGCGATAAGGACTCACTCTTGGTTCAGTAAACTCAGATTTGGGTTTCCTAAGAGAAGGATAAAGAAAACATAATAACATTAAACAGCCCTTCATCCAAACCAGATTAACATCATATAATATGTAATACTAGTCACTTGTTACCTCTAGACCACTTTTAACCATCCACCAGCCAATTAGTCCTTGCCCGGCAACAAATGCAAATAGCTCACAGAGCCTAAATCCCAGTCGAGGCGTAATGTATCCTTTCCGAAGAAAGTAAGAAAATGGTAGGGCAAACATAATAACGAGTACCCTTCCCCACATACGATGGGCATACTCCATCCAAATTTTTATAAAGTATATTACTACAGATTAACAGATATAAGCAGATATAAGAACGGAACTAAGAAAGAAAAACCTGGAAGTGGTTGATGAGTTCTTCACCTTTATCGACGTAGAAACCGTTGAACTCGGCTGCTTGCTTCCAATTCGCCAACGTCAGAAATAATAAAAATTAAAGAGCCAAACTTCCAAAGTGAAAGAGGTGCTCGGCTGCTCATGCTTGCTTCCAATTCCAGAAATGTGGCAAGTGGTAAGGGTTTTTAATTAGGTGGGCTAATGGGCTTGGGAATTGGGATGGAAAAAAGGGGATAAATTGCAATCACAAATATTAGATTAAAACTTGATCCATTTAACTTTTAAGCTGGGCCAGTGGTTATATATTGAAGAGTGAATTACATCTAGCCCCGTTTTTAAAGTTTACACTTCATTAATCAGATATTAAGTTTAGTTTTCTAAAAATGAGGTTATAATTTTTTATTTTTCATTACTAAATATATTGTTAATAATTAACCACTAATAAAAATTAGTTGTCGTAAATGTTTGTAAGAAAGAGAAAAACTTTAAAATCAAAATTCATTCTCTAATATTCCATTTCCGGTCACAAAGAAACTGACTGGCGACTACCATTCTTCAACCAAAATTACCACCTTCGTTTGAGAGATTTCCTCATTTTTCAACCTTTATCACCGGTGTTTTTGCTGAAGCTCTCCTCCCTACGTCATTCATTCAAACACCTTATCTTGTAGTTCAATAATTTATTGAGCCCTAACTCCTTACAAACCCAAATCAAAAATGATGTTAACAAGGAGTATAGATCGAAAATCCCATTTGGGTGGATGGAGGTCTGTATCTATCAATGCAGGTGGGTGTACACATCGCCGATCTGTAGTTGCTACAACTCTGGTAGCGGTCGGATCCAGATCAATGTGTATAGAGAGGTGTGACGTGGTGGTGGTGGAGGTGTCGCGTTGGTGTTGATGGTGGAGGTAGCTATGCGATTCGTGTTTATTTCATGGTAGTGCGTGGTTAATGGTGAATGACAGTGTGTTGCGTGATGGTGGTGATTTTGCAGTGGCGGTGGTTAGATCTACTTTTCGGTGGTTAGATCTGATTTGCGGTGGTTAGATCTACTTTTCGTCGCTCTTCTTCTCCTCTCTTCTCTCTCCTCCCCTTCTTATGTTTGCTGTGGAAATGGATTTATGGCAGTGGCAGTGGCAGTGGCAGTGGGGGTGGATCTGCGGTGGATATGTTTTGGTCTCTTTTTGTTATTATTGTGGCAGTGGTTGTGGTGATTTTGTGGCGGGGTGAATGGTGGTAGTGGTGGTTTTTTTGGTGTTGCAGTGTAAACGGCGATTGGTGTGGTTACTTTTTGTTGTTATTGTGGCGGTGGTTGTGGTTGTATTGTGACGGGGCGACGGTGGTGGTTTGGGTGATGTTGTGGCGAGGGCGAGGTGGGGTAGTATTTGTGACCAATTATTTAGTTGATTTAATAATGGTGGAGGATTGGGACGAGGGCGGGGTGTTTTGGTGTATGTGACCGACATTTTGGTTCATTATAACTCATTATTAATCCGTGACCTTAAATTTCGATAATTTGTGACCAAGAAATTTGGAAATATGTGACCCATCGATAATCTGTGATCTATAATTTTTTGATCCGTGACTAATGAATTAAATTGTGACGTATAAGATTTTTAATTTGTGACCTCGAAATAATTTGTGATCAATTAATTTGACGTTTTGTGACCGTAAAATAAGTTGTGTGACTT
>CAIGRR010092245.1:0-10213 GCA_903798365.1 Fraxinus sp. 1973-6204 | reverse complement strand
CAAAACCCAAAAACAAGACATGCTCGTTGTTCAAATCTATGTTGATGACATTATTTTTGGTGCAACAAATATTCGACTATGTGAAGAATTTTCTAAAAATATGAGCATGGAATTTGAAATGAGTATGATGAGAGAACTTAAATCCTTCCCTGATCTCCAAATTAAGCAAACGTGTGATGAAATCCTCATCAATCAAAGTAAGTACATATTGGACATGCTCAAGAAGTTTGACATGGATGATTTGAAGCCAATGAGCACCCCTATGACCACATCCATAAAATTGGACAAAGATGATCAAGATACGTCCGTTGATATAATAAAATATCGAGGTATGATCGGATTGGAGATGGCAATGGGATGGGTTTGGGGTGGGACACCCCCGTCATGCCCCGCCATGCCACTCTCGCACTTCGCCGCGCCCCCACTTTAGACGGGGCGGGGCCGATTCGAAGTGCGTACTTGCCCCGTTTCTTACCCCGTTAAAAAAAAAAAATTCAAAAATTTCCAATTAACTAATTTTTTTTTTAATTTGTAGTTAATTATTATTTTTATTCTTCACAGAGCAGGTACGGGGCGGGGCAACGCCGGGGCGAGGCGGGATTTTTTTTGCCATCACTAGATCGGATACATTCTTTACTTAACCGGAAGTAGACCCAATATTATATTTAGTGTGTGTCTATATGCTAGATTTCAATCGAATCCTAAAGAATCTCATCTTAAGACCGTAAAACGAATCTTTAGATATCTTAGTGGTACTAGAGCTTTAGAGCTTTGGTGTACCAAAGGCACCCACATCGATCTATTTAGCTATTTGGATGCCGATTGGACTGGATGCACAATTGATCATAAAAGTACTAGCGGAATATGCCCTTTTTTAGGCTTTGCACTTGTATCACAGTTTAGCAAGAAATAAAACTCCGTTGCATTGTCAACTTTCGAAACCGAATATATATTGACCTCTAGTTGTCGTGCACAAGTTCTATAAATGAAACAAACTCTTAGTGATTATCACCTATCCTTTCATCATATACCAATTATGTGTGATAGCACTAGTGCCATAAACTTGTCTAAAAATCCTATTTTGCACTCTAAGACGAAGCACATTAAAATTAAACATCACTTCCTAAGAGACCATGCTCAAAATGGTGATATCATGTTAAAATTTATAAACACGGAAAATCAATTGGCCAATATCCTCACAAAACCTCTAGCTCTTGATCGATTTTCACATATTAGAAGAGGTTTAGGCATTATTGATGAATTTGAAGTACATGATTAAGTTCATAACTATATGTGCTTACATATTTTCATCTCATTTTTTTGTGTGCACCATATTTACATAATTTAGTATGGTTTATTATTTAACAAAAATGATCTGGACAAGAGATTGGACTTTTAGATTGAACCAGATTGTTCAAACAAGCGTTCGATTTGACAGAAGTTTTTTTTCTGTCAAACCGAATGTCCGGATGGCTGAACTAGACACCCGGTTCAGCTACGGGGCAGTTTTTATAAAACATGAACATACCCTTTTCTCTCCCATTTTCTTCCACTTTTCTCTCCCTAATTCTTTTCTCCATCACTCAATATTCTATTTCAAATCATCAATTACTTATCAAAATCTAAAACACATTACTTCTAAATCTCAATTCTTCAAAAAATTCTCAATTTCATCCACTACTTTCCAAT
The DNA here is from genome assembly GCA_903798365.1 of Fraxinus sp. 1973-6204. NCBI lineage: Eukaryota > Viridiplantae > Streptophyta > Magnoliopsida > Lamiales > Oleaceae > Fraxinus > Fraxinus sp. 1973-6204. Next base: position 8,524 of record CAIGRR010092245.1, on the reverse strand, counting down.
TTTACCAAATTGAAACTCTAACCTCTCATATTCCGCTCTCCATTTTCATTCTTGATTTCCAACAATGTCAATCTCAAAATGAATAAGAAAAAGGCTCAAAAGCACGGTGAGGCGATCTTTCCCTCCTTCATCCGACGAAGAGTTCGATTTAGAACCCGAGGTGCCGGCCAACCCATTTGAAAATTCTCCATTTTGATAGGTGAAAATGTTGATTTTGCAGATTTTACTATTGAAACACCCGCATTTCATATAAAAGAACTCTTTGAAATATGGGTTGGATTTCTATTGCAACTTTAGAAGAGAATACTTTTCCATGACTCATGAAAGAATTTTGCAAAAGCATGTCTATTACTTCTCGTTCGGTGACATTTCATGTTTGATTAAAAATAAATGCATTGTCATAAACAAAACTCCCATTTGTAACATTTTAGAACTTGAGGTGTGTGCAACACAAATTTTTCTTCACAAGGCACATCCCACGTTAGACTGCTTTGACCCTACCAAGGCTTGTTGTCGAGTCACCGGAATGTTTTTTGAAAATATCACAAAAGTTAGTGCTAATCAATTTACTCTTTCATGCAAGGTTTACAAAACATCATTACAAATGTTATCCTACCACGAAAGGGTCATCGGGATGAAGTGAGTTCGTTTGATCTCTTTCTTTTCAACTCTTTTTTTGACGGTAGGAAACTTGATTTTCCCATCATTGCATTAGGACTCATGAAGATTGTTCATTCATCTCGACACGTTAAAGCTTTACCTTATGGTATGCTTCTCACAAATTTTTTTAAACATTTTAATGTTTCGTTGGATGATGAGACATTTGTCCAACTTCGACCCACCGACACTATAAACATTAAACCCTTAAACGCATGAAAATTTCTGAAGAACACGGTCAGTGGGTGGCACATACCAAGGGGTTTGACCCCACCTCGGGTCCTTCGACACTACCATTTAAGGAAGATGACAAGGGTGATGACGACGACATACCGAAAGCTCATATTCCTCCTCACGACATTCTGGGCTCCAGTATCTCTCGATCTTCGGGCAATAGCTTTATATTTACAGAGGATCAATACAACATGTTGAACCGTCGCATCGACTCCATCACATCATCGATTGATGGCCTCGACGGGATGCTCCATCATATGCAAGCTCAACAGGCTGCCATACAAGCTCAACATGTCGCATACTAGCTCAACAAGAAGCCATTCAAGCACAACAGGCTCAGCAGAATGCCTTCAACACATATTTCTATGCCCACTTTCCTCCTCCGCTGCCTCCGAAGCCGTAGTCGTTATTTTTCTTTATGATGAATTTTATCTTATTTACTTCATGATGTAAATAACTTTTCACTTCATGATTAATATTTTTCTATGATTTGATCTGCTTCATGATGAATATCTCACTATGATTTCCATTTTATACATCATTTGGGTAATGCTTTATATTTCATTCTTTTTTGCCTATGGTTGTTTTCATTCCCTACTTCGTATTCTTTTTTCTTATGCCAAAAGAGGGAAAACATATGTACAATGATATGCATACTTGACTTGTATAAGTAAGGGGGAACAATATCATATGAATGCTTGATCTAATAAAGATAGGGAGAACGATATAGTAATGTACGAATCATATGCGATAAAGTATTTTTCTTATTGTAAATCATCGTTTGTTTGTTACGATCAAAAAGGGAGAAATTGTTGATCTTATATTTTGATTATAACAAACAATGTATTTTTATCTCTAACATTTACATTCAAGTCTTCATTTTTACATGTTGCGAAATTGATCAAATTGAAGACAAAATAATTGTTACCAAATGACGTGAAGGTGACGATCAAGAAAGCTCAAGATGGAAATCGAGAATTCAAAATCAGAGACAAATCGAGCAACAAATCGTGCACTTGCGTCAAATTCAAAATCGAGCAATAAATTGTGCACTCGCGCCAAATCAATAGAAAATATTAGAACTATATGTTTGAACTCACTTGTAAAGGTAAAATACTTTAATCCTTAGAAATGACTCATCGAAACCTCAAGTGACGAACATTTATGCACGATAAAAGTTTACTTTGTAAAATCGTTTGTATAAAAATGGTTTTCAAAGGTAAGAATCTCAACTTAATTTTTCAATCATATTAGCATCACTTACCTTAAAAAATCAAGTAAAAACTTCATGCAAAAACTTACCGGTTACAAATAAAAAAAAAAAAAAAAGAGGCCAAATGTTCCGGACGTCCGGTTCGGCTGCAACAGTCGCAACGACTATTTTCAGTCGTTAGATACTGTTTCGAACGTCCAGATGGTCATCCAGTTCGACAGAAAACTTCATATTTTCAACTGCTATAAATACCAACTCACTTGTCATTTATTATAACAATTCAAGCGTATTCAAGTGAGATTCTTTTGAGCAAAATTGTATTGATTTCTCATTTCATTTATTATTACCAAATCATTTTAGTGTTAAAAAACTTTTGATCGAATTAACTTGTGAAAATCATTTTACACACAAAGTTTTTCATACCTAACACTTGAGTTTCATTCATTGTTGCTTATTAAAGTGTTAGTCTATTTCTCTCTTTGTACTTAATTGTGATCATATCATTTATTAAGAGAGAAGTTTCAATTTGTAAAATCAATTTTCTTTGAACTTGTGGGTTGTGTCGAGATCCTGTAAAGCTCAACGTTGTAAAAGGATCGGTGCTCCTTGTTTGTAAGTCATCGGAAGCTTTGTAAAGGGTTGGATTGTATCACAAGTCAATCAACATAGTGAAATTGCTCTTGCTCTTGCTCTTGCTCTTGCTCTTGCTCTTGCTCTTGCTCTTGCTCGTGCCAGATAGCTTGGTAATGGAGGACGTAAATAATTGTGTTGGATCAAACCTCCATAATTATACTGTTTGCATTCTCTATCCCTCTTTACTTATTGCTTTCATATTCGTTCTTATTATTTAATATAATCTATCTAGTTATTGCATACTTGATTATCGATTAATTTTTCGAAAATATTTTTAAAACTAATTCACCCCCTCTTGTTTAACTATTCTTGTGCTATCATATCATTATCTCGATTTCCTAAACGTGTTAAGAAAAGCGTTTTGGAACATCCATATAAACATTTCTATTCAACTGGCCATCACACTTAAATGAAAGTTATATTTTCAATGTGGAAGAATTGTTTCCTTATAGTGGCCCATTTGAGCCTTCGATGTTACAATCATTCTTCTCTACAAGCCCGTCTACAGTGCTATTTCTTTGTGCTTCTCATTATGCACAATCAATTGAAGATTTTTTGGTTGAGTTGCATGAGTTTTTGCTTTTCTGAGTTTAGGATCGACTTTTTGCCAGAAAGAAAAATCGTCCCACTTGGTTAGGTCATATATGTGGGGATGATTTGCAACTTCAGTTGTCATCAAGGTATCAGTTTAGATATTTGGTTCAAAAGAAAGATCGTTCTCCTTGGGATGAATGCAACCACATGTTGCCAAGAGTACAATTTCGACATTTGAGGCAAAAGACAGACCTCCGTGAAATATAAAGTTCTAGTCTAACTCGTCGAAGTCGAGTTCTCTCAGTTAGGGAGAAATGATAGAGATCGGGATAAGATGAAGATTAAGTTAGATAAATTTTAATAGAGAGTATAATTTGAATTATAAGGGTTTTAATTAGATTAGATTGGTTTGTTTATTTTGATAAAATTCTAGATTAATTGAAATTAGTTTGATTTTAGTTTCTTTCAATTTCTTGCTCTATAAATAAAGGGCTTATTTGTAATTAACAACCAGAATATATGAATAAATATTGATTTTCTTCTCGCCCTCAATTCTTCTCTCATTTGTACCCTCTTTCTCATCTTGTTCCCAATTGTTCATTGTCAAAATATGTGCATCCTGTGTGATCATGTCATATACCCTCTCCCAAATTTGTATTTTTGTGTTTATTTTTCGAATAATAATAAATACTTAATCTTGCGTTTACGAGGAAATTAGGATCCAGAAATACAAATATAAGCAATCAATGACATGAATCTAAAAAGTACAAAAAAAAAAACTTACAGAAAATTAAAGATTGAACGAAAGAACTTCTAACACACAATCCTCTATTGAGCATCCATTAAAATAAATAATGCTCGATTGCACTAAAAATGCTCAAAATGGCAACCAAAGTTTACAATAATTCAAGAATACAAAAGATCCAACCACAAATTGGCTTATCTTTTAAAAACTATAGATCCAACAACCAAGTTCACCAAGAACTCGGACAAACCACAAATCTGATGTGTAAAACACAAGAACACTTAAGCCATTAACATTTTCAATCAGAAAATACTATAATCAGAAACAGATTTGAAAATCTCAATATCGAATGAGAGTTTCCAGACGAGAAGATGAAACCCTAGATGAAGGGTTGTTTTTCTCTCTCTCAAACTAAAGCCAGATTATTCCGAATAATGAATTGCTGGAGTCAACTGAGGGATTTAACCCTTGAAAACATCCAGAAAGCAATCAGACTGTCAGCAAGATGCCAAATGTCAAAATCCAGTTAACTCCACACTAACAAAGTTGTCCTTTGATATTAGGGTCCGTTTGATTGCAAAGAAGGAAAATTGGTAAAAAGAAAATATTTTACAGGAAATTGAATTGCCTAGAAATATTTTACTGAGAATTGTAATTAATTGTATTTGATCGGTATAATTTTCCACCTGGAAAATGTTGAAAGTTTGGTATCCATTTGACTTTGTTTTTCATGAAAATTGTTCATTAAAATGATAATTTTTTCTACCATTGGGTCTAGAATTTGTTACAATTACCAAAAAGTTTAAAAAATAAAAAAATTACCGTCCCGAATAACATTTGTTTGACTTTGTTTTGCATAATAATTGTCAATAAAATGGATAAATTTTTTTACCATTATATTTTTCTCAATTGCCAAAAAAAATAAAATAAAGGAAGCTGGAAAACAAAAAGCCATGTAACCCATGAGAAAACAAATTCACCAATTTGAAGGAAAATGGGGCGCGTGAATGGCGGGTGAGAAAATGGATTCAATGTTCATTTCAAACAACCATTTTGTGTGGAAATGGAAAACATATTCCATTTTCCTTGGAAAATGGGGCTCATCAAAAGCCTTAGTCAATTTTGGTGGCACACACATCACACGTGCACAATGACCCAACAATTATGATATTCTCAATTCAGGATAGAATTAGTCAATATTTTCAAAAATGAATGTATTTACTCCTTGTAGTCAAATTATCTCACATTTTAAATTCAATTGACTTAGAAGACTTGTGAAATTCAATATACAAGCGGCTATGAACATCTAGAAATTGCCCTGGTCAGAAGTCTTCCAGTGTAAATCACATTGATTGAACAATTCAAGGCTATCAGATCTTAAGGTATTTTGTAGCCTTTATCTACCGGTATAAAAACTACATTCTGCTAGCAAATATGAACAAATCGAGACTGAACAAACCCGTACCATACTTCTCGTAAAACTTGAGAAAGTACTGCAAATGAGGTCCTTTCTCATTTTCCTCGCCATTGCTATTGCCATTGCCATTGCCATTGCCATTGCCACTGTGGAAAGCAACTCTGAAGGTAGCTATAAAGATTTATGTTAAAAACACTTGTAGTTCGTTTAGTGCAAGCTAAAAACTTAGAATCTTTTTTGTTATGACTTATGAGTCGAGTATAAATCTTTGTTCTTGTGCAGTGGATGCTCTTCAAGTCTGGAGGTCTAAACTGACAGATCCATATAATGTCCTCCAAAGCTGGGATCCAAAACTGGATAATCCCTGCACCTGGTTCCATGTCACCTGCAATTCAAACAATAGTGTTACAAGAGTGTAAGTATCTATTTCTCTCCACCTTAAATTCAAAATAATTTTCTTAATCTGCATAACTTGGTTTTATAGTTTTAGATGATTATTGAAAATGAGATTTTGATTCATTGAAGAGACCTTGGCAACGCGGGACTAGAAGGACCTCTCGTGCCTGAGCTTGGAATCTTAGCTAATCTGCAATACTTGTAAGCTCGATAAACCTTTATCCATTAGTGAGTACCCAACATGCAGTCAATGAATGTTTGTGCTTTGACAGGCAAGTCCAAATCAATAAGATCAGTGGAGAAATACCGAGAGCTTTAGGCAGTTTGACAAAACTTGAGAGCTTGGGTCTGGATCAGAATCAGCTAAGAGGATCGATCCCAGAAACTCTAGGGAACTTAAGATTATTAAGATTCTTGTAAGCTAATTATCTCCATATTCCATACTGCAGAATTCTGAAGTTTTATGCAATTTTACAGATATTTTATTGATATGATTGCAGGAGGTTAAACAGTAACAATTTAACTGGGAGAATACCAAATAGTGTCATTGAACTGATCCATTTTGGCAATTTGCTGATCATGTAAATTACTGTCCATTAACCAATTTATGACCCTAGAATATTTAATTGAATTTATTAACAAAATTTACATTATTACTGAAGAATTGAATTTCCATTGCAATGTGATCATCAGGAATGTCTCAGACAATCACTTGGCAGGCACTGTTCATCACACAAGTAAAGCAGGTAGGTGATACTAATCAGAACGGGACAGTATTAAATTATTTGTGAAGAAAAATACGTTAATTTTGTTCGTAATAATGTCTGGTGTAGTTTAATACTACGTATCAAACGTGTCTTTCATGTGTGGGTTCTAAAGGCAATTGAATTTGCTCTGTCTACTGAAGGATTTGTTACTACTACCATAATTCAAGATGCAAAAGCCTAGAAGAACATGATGCTGAGCTGAGCTACTATATATTATCCATTCGTATTGACATCTGAGGTGGAACTTTAACCAATAAATGGGTTCTGTTTGTAACATATGAACATATATGTTTGCTCGAATACTGTGTATTGTCTATTGTGTATCTCGTATGGATTGTAATTGACCAATATTTGGATCTCTTTTTTTTCTGAAATCTTTTAAAAGTTCGTTTCTGATGCAGAATGGAAACATAAACAATAAAAGGGTTCTATTTGTAACATATGAACATATGTTTGCTCGAATACTGTGTATTGTCTATTGTGTATCTCGTATGGATTGTAATTGACCGATATTTGGATCTCATTTTTTCCTGAAATCTTTTAAAAGTTCGTTTCAGATGCAGAATGGAAACATAAACAATAAAAGGGTTCTGTTCGTAACATATGAACATATGTTTGCTCGAATTTCGTTCGAACGGGCATGATAATTATTTGGAATCCACCAAATAAATGAAACATTGAAATATATTATTTAATCAATTAAAACAATTGAAATGTTTTTACCAATGTTCTTAAAATCGGTCCGACCATTGACCCGATTAAGTTAAATGGTTGAGGGTCAAACGGTCGAATCGGATTGAACCAGAAATTTAAATAATTAAATAATTTATTTATTTATAAGTTCATAAATATAAGTAAAAAAGTTTATTAATTAAAATAATATTCTGAATTTCATTAGTTAACCAAAACTATTTATGGAGCCATTTAAAATTAAGTAAAAATTAAATGGGTCCAAAACTACGTTAGAAATAGTGAACTACAAAAGTGGTTCATTTTATCCAAATACTTCCATTTTCCTTCTAACCTAGGCTGCCTTAGTTTATGTTGATATTTTCAGATCTAGCCTCTATTTGAGCCCCATCTTTTCAATAATATATTTTTTAAAACTCATTTTTAATCACATGTCCTTTCATAAAATAATTATACACATATTTTAAAAAAAAATCTTATTTTTTAACTACACACTCTCTAAAAAATACTATTTCATAATACATTTTACCCCAAAAATAGGGATCAAATAGGGGCCCAGTGCTGCTGCCTTCCAATTCTCTCTCGTCCAGTTCCATTTTCCTCCCTTATGAGCGATTGGGCTTCGATAACGATTGGGCGATCACGAAAAATGGTAGCAAAGCTTTGTTTTATACTTCATCCACATTTTTTCCCTTTTTGAGTTGAATAGAAATTTAACAGTTCAACTCGGCAAAACTGTTCCCGGTTCAGGTTCACTGATTCCGGTTGAACCACACGATTTTCAAGTTTTGGGCCTGCTTCTTATTATTCGAATTTCACTTTGACCGGATCGGATTCTGTTTCAGTTACCAATTTTCCAACCATATCGATTGGTCCGGTCTGATTTTCATTACATTGATTTTTACAACCTTTACGCGTATTTATAGATTCCAACCAAATCCTAATCTACAATATATTAAATGGCAATTATATTACCACCATAAAATTTATTAAGTACACCACATTATATCCACACCACAATTAAAACATAGTTTAATAAATACACTACAACAAATTTACAATTATATACATAATTTAAAAATAATAATAATAATGAAGAATTTTGAGGTTTAATAAAAACATCACAACTAAACTTCATCTTTTTATTTTCTTCCAGGCATTTCTTTGCACCATGTACTTTTTACGTTGTATGCATCCATGGCTACATGGACTGGACAAGAAAGAAGTAGAAAATATTA